>CAAKHG010041834.1:0-14612 GCA_901007715.1 Dactylopterus volitans | reverse complement strand
AAAATCTGTGGCGCGGGCAAGCCTATTTGTACAGTGAACAGTTTGTTAAAAAAAAAAAAAAAAAAAAAAAGCGTGAGAGGGAACTGAGCCTGATGCCAGAGATGACATGATGGAGCACATAATGGACTCTATGGTGAAGGCGAAAGGACATTTTCAAAACAATTACATCCCTGAAATGAATCATCTTTTACACGAAACCGCCTCTAAGCGGTCTGGTTTGTCGACCATTGTTCTCAGGCGGGAGGAGACGAGCAGAAACAGATGACCGGGAGGCGGAGGATATAGATTGGATGCACATGATATCCCACGAGGCACAGCTGTGGAGACCTTCAGACAATGAACTCAGCCAAAACAAAAATAGTACTTTGACCTAATATCTTCAAAACCACATGACCCGCAGAAGCCTTTTTTCCCCCCCTCAATTGCGTACGTTTTTTAAGGTTTATTCATAAGTTTAAAAAACACAGACATACAAATCAAGTGCAACGTTCAGCTCTACACAAAGTGCGCCATAAAGCAGGAGAACATACAGAGAAACGACCGGTTTAGTCTGCCTAACGCGCAGAAAATGATTTAGCCGTTTGCTAGGAAGCACTTTTTCTCATGCTGAACCTGAGAGATCTGACCGAGGCGACTCTTTCCAGGCTTTCTAACTCAACTAAGAGTTGAGCTGTGCTCGGCGGTGGATATCAGCCAGCAGCCCGACAGAGCAGCGCAGGCGTGATAACGCGGGAATGCGGCCCTGTCTTAACGTATGCCACATCAAAAAAAACAAAAAAAAAAACAAAACCCCGATCCAGAGATATGCTTCCAGGTATTCACTCAGAGGCTCAGCGAGGTGAAGACTCAGAGACATGTGGTGACCTTCAGAGAGGTTTGAGTTGAACTTAGAGTGAGTAAGGAGGCTGCTTGTCCTTCCACAAGCCGCAGCACTCGCAGGTTTTAAATCTTGGAAGTTTTTTTTCTTATTGGAGATTTAGTTGAGCACCACCAGCCCCGCGTCCAACCCTGACACACCAACCTGACGTGCTAGATTGCAATCAGATGAGTGCCAAGCGTTGCGTGTCGGAAGGCGGCTCAGGGGAGAATAAGCATGGAGTTCAGCATCTCAAAGCTCCCGCAGCATGATTCATGATCTGGTGACACACAGAGTGAGGCGTTGCACATTCTCTCTGCCTCTCAGCAGCAGCAGAACAACGACTCACTGCACTACAGCTTTGGAGCCCGCTTAGACGTCTCCACTGCGCGTCTCTTGGCCGTGACCACTGACCGACGGTGCCATGTGAGCTCTTCACACAACATTTCGTGCAGGGAAAGTAAAAAAAAAAAAAATTCCTAGTCATTCGGCACACACCATGACATGAAATTACTACGTTTCTCCGGACTGCCACGACTCTTCTAAGCCTGCTGTAAGGCAGTACTTTTATTGTACTGTAATCTGTTCATTCAGACAGTAAAGCGAAGGCAGCATATTGACATCTAATTAAATGCGGTTTATTCAACCACAGTTTCCATTAAAGGACAAAAAAACTGCTGCACTGACGTTTATAATTAATGAAGCAGAAATAGACTATTTGCTTTAACTGCAGAGACAGAGCGCGCTCACCTAATTATCCCTAAGCCTCTAGCACTGCATGGGTTTGAATATGAACTGTCTTTATATTCATGCATGCCTATATACACACATCGATCAGCCAAAACATTAGGACCATTGCATGCTCACCATTGAGTTTAATGGTACTTAGACGGCCATTTGTGATGCTGTTGAACTGTGCTGGGTTATACTGAGAGGTGTCCCCATTATTTTGGTCATTAGGGTGCCAAAAATTTAGGGACACCTCTCAGTATAAATCAGGACAGTTCAAACAGCATCACAACTTCCTGTCCCAATAACAATCATTGAAATATGACACCTCTCTCAGTTTCTATAAATATTCAACATAAAACACCCGCTGAAGGGTGATTTATTGAGGGGCTGTTGCATTATATTCTACATTAAATATGCAGTGGTTAATGATCTTTTGCTTGATGGGTGTATGTATTCACTGTGTACAGGCTACACATCTAAATCTATGAAAACACTCAAAATATGAAGACTCAACAACACGATCACGTGGCATTATATTGTGTCACTTGAATCGGTGTGTTTGGGTTGGATTTTATTTCATTGTAAATAGTTCTAACCATGACAACACTTTGTTCTATGCAGGTGTCTTAAAATACTGGACCAGTTAAATCCATTTTATGCGTAAGATGAGGTTTGGCTGTGTTCTTTGCGCGCCATTCGACCACTGAACATGAACACACTCGACACAGAAGCGCCTGAGACTATGCTACTCCCACCGTTTGAGACCTGACTCATAGGACCGCTTAAATCTTGCGAAAATTGGTTTGGTGGCAGCTCCACTGATTCGACTTACTTCATCTGAGCACCATCCGCACGACTCGGCCACCTGGATGCACTCCCCACACGACTGCGCGTTGGCCTTGATGCATATGCTTCCCTCTGAAAGAAAGAAACTCAGTTGCTATTTTTTTTTTGTCCTCCATGATGACATAACTAAATTTCCATTTGTTCTCCAACGCAAACCAGCTCCAGTTACTGGCTAAAAGTCTCAACCGCCTTTCCCCACTTCTGACAGAAAGAGGCTTCAGGCATTTTACCAGCTGATGATTTCACCTTGTAAAAAAAAAAAAAAAAAAAAAAAAGTATCTCGCTATTATCCAACAGGAGCCACACTGCCATAAAATGTGAGTGAAGAAGAGTTCACTTTAAAAGCACGACAATATCTTAACACTTACAAAATGGGGGATATGTGGACCAATCAGAAGGGTAATAATCAGTGGACAAGGAGTGTCAAGCTGCGATGGTAAAGGTACACTTCTTACCTTGCTGCGCGCTGACGCCCCCAAGAACCGCTGATAATGCTGCTATGACGAGCAACCGTAGATCCATCTGGGGGAAATAAAAACACAAAACCGTCATGTTAGAGGCTTAAACAAGCAGAGCATCAGTGCGAAAGAGAGACGGATCTATATTTGATGCTGAAGCAAAATTCCTCAGCTATAGTAAGGTATCAAAGGGGAGCATGTCATTGGGCTTTTTCTCCCCATATATGGAGGCCAGATTAGCCCCCAGTTTGCTGGCCCTCAACTGCCAGTTCATCAGTACCTCCACCAACCGCAGTCATACATACTTGTGCTCTGACTGGGGTTTGGAAACGTTCATGTCGACGCAGGCCCAGCTAAAAGGTGGCTGGTGCAGAGAAGACACCACCAGGCCGAGAGAGAGAAGACCCGACAGTCGTGTTTACACTTGAGTGCGAAAAACATCACATTTTAACTGCCTCTCTTACTTACATTTATGCGTAAACTCTTGGATGGAGCATCTGTGCCGAGAAATATTTCCCCTTATGGGATCAATAAATAAAGTGTTCTGAGAACTGCGTTTTGACCTTTGTGGCGGCCACAACAGCAGCACATTCAACAGCGAACTGCTATGGTAAAAAATTTTAAACTAAGAAGGAATAATTGAGGGTTCGTTGCACAGCCTAATCGTGCCTCTGCACCGCACTGAGCTGCATACTTCAACCACAATTTAAAAAACAGAACTAAGCAAAGACGTCAAAGGAGTCTGTGTGTGTGTGTGTGTGTGTGTGTGTGCTAATGTGTTAATCGCTAATACATGTGCTAGCGACCTCATAAGCTAGATGGTCCCATTAGAGGAAAAAGTACAGCCGCGGTCACAAATCCATGCAAGAAAAAAAAAAATAGTAAAACGGCAGGCATGTTGACGTGTGTGTTTCCATATTTGGTCGGGCCGGTTCATGCCTCCTCCTGAATCTCAGCCATTCCACATAACTCTACTGACACACTTCCTCGACTGTTCGCCCGGTCCTCAAGACTCTGAAACCCGCTTTTCTATTCGGCCACACAGGAAACAAAGCGGCGTCGACGGCAGCTCGCTCGACAGCTGTAACCCAAAATAGACAATCGCTTCTGTGTGTGTTGCTCGGCTCATTTGAGAGGCGTCAAGATGCCATGTAACTGCACCTCACGGAAGGAGCGGAGGTTGTAGTTTCTCTTGCAGACGCGGCGCTGCGGGTCAGCGGGTGCAGGCGTCAGCGGACCAACCGCATCCTGTGAAACTGGGTCTAATTACCCGAGTTAAACGCGAGTTTCCTGAAGTGAATTAGTGACAGCCTACTGCGGTGGGGAGGGGTAAAAGAAAAACAACAAAACAACATACACGACGAATGACAAGAGTCCACAGCTGTGCTTGTGCTGGGCGGCCAGCGCTCCCAATGAGCTAAACGCTAACAGCAACAATGCAACTTTTAACATTTCACTCAAAACCACACGAGATGCTACTTGCGGCAGGCGAGGCAAAGGAAATGTTCAACGCACGGGCCGACCACAACTGCAGAGACCCTCTGCACCATTAAGGCTCCTCCTCAACATTCCTCCAGTCCAGTTTTGTTTACCGCTGCGGGGCTCGCTCCTGCGCAGGGCTTCTAATTGCGGACAGTCGACAGATAGGAAGCTATCCAGCGTCTTAAACTGCCTGTGTGCTGTGTAGCTGCAGTCAGAGGGCAGTGGCACTACCGGAAGGGATGAAGATAGGAGCCATTTTTCATTTCCTGCCTGGCCTCCGATGTCAAACAGTTTTCTCAATTCGGTCTATAAAATGTCTGAAAATTGTGGGAAAATGTCAGTCAGTGTCTCTGAAATGTCTCACTTTGACCAAAAGCTAAAAGATATTCAGTTAACAGTCATTGCAGAGTAAAGACACCAGAAAATCTATTTATTTAGGAAAATGGAATCAGAGAATTTTGACTTTTTTCCTTTAAAAAAAAAAAAAAAAATCACTTTTTTATACTGATTAACTGACAGCAAAAATAGTTGGCAATTAATTCAATAGTTGACAAGCAGCTCTGATTACTTGTCATAAACAGGAGGAGGTAAGAACTGGCTTACTCATATATTTCCCCCCTGAACTTCTTCATTCTGAGGACCCCAGCTTAGACAAGTCCTCCCTGCCTTTCGCACCTCCACACTGGCGCCTAAACGAGCGGGTGACCGTTGCAGCGGCAGACCGAGATGGCGAGACACTGAAGGGCGCTTCCACCCCTCCGCCGCCACTGCTGATAAGAGCTGATAGCAGCCCAGACAAAGAGAAGGCGCGCTCGAACCCACAACAGCTTTGAGGTAAAGCTGCTCTGCGTGGCTGTGAAGTTTGACCAGTTGCTACAAGGAGGACTCAGCATGAAAACCAGGTCAAACGGGGGCCGACAGACAGAACCAATTATACCTCCTTGTGTGTATATCCGACACACGCTGAAGCACCCCTATCAATAGCCCTGCCATGCCATTCCTTAGCCTGGGTTTTCTAAATTACAAGTGCCTCCTCAAAAAGTACATAACGGGTTGAAAACAGGTCTAATAAAAACGGAGTTCGCCCGGCATCATCTGCAGTGAGCGGAAGAGGTAAAACAAGTTCCAAAACGCACGCAGCACACGGCTCCCGCTGCTGGATTTTGCAATTTGCTGACTTAAAAGCTGCAACTAAATTATTTTGATGGTTGATAATTTTGCTGATGTGCCAAGTGTGAGAGCTCCGGAAAAACTAATGAACCCGACATTATTTGAACAAAGAAAAGGGGTCAACTTCACATGAAATTAGCAGACGTTTTGGCGTCAATGCTTGAAAATGGCTGACTGTATGTTTGCTTTCCACCATATTTAACATTGATTCATCAGCCGCTTGTCACAAATCTGACTGGAATCTTAGCTGCCGTGTCTTCGTCTTTAAACCATGAAATCAGCTGCGGTATCTGCTCCTCACATCAGCCGGAAAACAGTCTGCTGGTTTTGTATGCGAGGCCTTTGTTGGGCTTCCTGACTCGCAATGCAGACACGAGGCTTACAAAAAGGTGTGAATGAATCATCCGAAACCAATAAGAGGCTGACGAGCCGATCGCCACCCGGGGCAGAAGACGACTGACACGGTTTCCTGATGAACCAACAGCTGATCTGATCACACCTGATTCGTGCAGCTTTTCTGCGTCTGAAGCGGCGTGCCGCTCCGTCTCATCCCTCCATCGCCAAGCAGAAGCTATGGGCTATGAGTGGCGCAGGTGACAGGCTTGAGAGGCTAATATTTATAGCCGCAGGAGTAAACGCAGTTGAATCATGACTTTGTATGGTCAGGCCAGCCGAGAGACAGGCGGCATCTGCTTTTTGTTTGCACTGCTGAATGTAATCGTCACAATTTTTCTTCTTTTTTCCCTCCTCTCAAATATGGACATGTGGTTAGCGTAGTGACACCCAAGCAGGAGTGTGCTGGCCGAGACACGCCCCCCCTCCCAACTTTTCAAAAACTGCTTTTCAGTCTGCTCCTGCCTCGAGAAGAGAACGTTCATCCCCACTCACGTTTGTGTAGAGAATGTCGCCAAAGCGTCGCCAAACTGGAAATCAGACTTGAATCTACAAGCACTGGGGACAGACTCGGGTTTGTGGACGACTTTGGGTGGATAAATAGCGCCTGCCTGCCAAAAACCAACACCACACAGCCCAGCTTTTAACCCGAGCGGGGGTGCGAGGGGTGCGGGGAGGGGGGTCATTCGTGGCCCTGGACAAGAATTTGGTCCAGCAGCTGCTGGGAAAAGGGCTGCCCGTAACTCAACCCTCTGCTGTACTCGCCGCCCGCCGCCAGTTTCGGACAGGCCCCAGATATTCTGATTCAACCTGCAACCTGAAACGACACCTCCGGGAGCAGAGCTGCAGTCTCTGGTGATAGAACCTCACCGAGAGAGTTCCCCGAGCCAAACGTCCAGTTCTCGCGCAAAGAATCGACTCTCTGTGCGGTGTCTCCGCCCACTTGACGGTGGCATTCCTTTAGCCGCGTTCCTACAGTGCCGCACAGGCGGCGCTCAGAAAAGGGGCACAACCTAAATTCCGACCGACAGTTTGAGAGAGGACGATAGTTAAGAATACAAAATGGAGAGGCGTCAGCATGATTGACAAAGATAAATAAATCTTACAATCACCACAGAGTAAGACATCAGCAATCCATCTTTAACCTCCTTCACCATGTCACCACATCGACAGATAGATACAACCTATCAGCCATAACATTACGACCACAGCACGTTTACCATAAAATGCACTGCAACGGCCCTGCGATACCTTCTCACTTCAGGAGGAGTTTATATCTTATATTGAATTTTTATTGTTTGAGAGAGGTGTAGACATATTCTAATGACAGTTATTGGGACTGTAATTTGCGGAGCCGTTTGAGTGGGATGACCAAAATATTAGGGACACCTCTGAGTTTAACTTTACTGCGCTATACGAGTACAGTATGCTGCCTGTAACAGTAAGCCTAACCCATGTTGGGTGCAGCTCTCAGTATAACCCACTTCAACTGAGGTGGCCCTAATATTTTGGTCATCCAACTCAACGGCATCATAAAATTACAGTCCTGATAACAATCATTCAAATATGTCAACACCTGTTGCATTATATTCTACGGTAAAGTTGTAGGGAGCCAAGTTGTGGAGTTTATCGGGTATGCCAAGCTTAGAAAAGAAATGCAAGGCAATAACAGCGATGTAACACTGCTCAGTTTATTGTACCCATTCGTGTTCGGCGTCTCCAGTCGTGTGTCGCATAATTAATCAGAGCGGCACATTCAAAAGACAGAAACAACCAAAACAAAAAAAAAAATCAAACATCTGTCGCAACACCGAGAATGCGGCTGGTGGAGTTGATATCAAAAGTTCCCATTAGCCAGCTTGCATCCACAACGCCTGGTTATATTAAAAATGCTCGGTTCCCGAATTAGCAACTTCCTTAAGGAAATGTTTTTTCCAAACCTTCTATGTCACCGGACATACAGCTACAGGGGGCTTCCCCAGAAATGGCGGCCTCTGGCATCACGACACGTTCACAGTAAAAGGATCAACTTCAAACCAGAGGTAGGATTTCAGCGACGTTAAAAAACAGGAGGCGAGCACGAGCGTCGACTCGGGATGATTCAGACGCGTGTCACCGCCACCGTGTCTCTGTGTGCCGCTTCCTCGAGTCACTGACGGTGTCTCACCCACTTTAATGACCGGGAAGTCTCCCCGAGCAAAGTGTGAGTATGAAGACGTCCGGTGTTTGCTGCTGAGGACAGAGACCCCGGTAGCGCCTAACAAGAGCCAACACTCCCATTTATGTCACTTTACACACATAAAGCCACCGACTGGCTGGCCGGTGGGCTAACATGACGCTGGTGTGTGAGTGTTGTTCAAGTTAAAACATTTTTGGCCTTGATGGCCTCATTCTTATTTCTAGTTTCTATCCACTTCTTCCAGTCAACTTCTTGTATTTATTTCTTCATCTTTGTTTTTCTATTATCTTTTTATCTTCATCATTCCATCTTGACCTTTTGTCTCCCATGATTCAGTCTTTCCTGAACAGTGCTTCATGCTACTATGACCTTTTGATTAATAACACACTTTTTTTTTTAAATTGTGCATGGAAATGAAGGCAGGTGTTGCTTTTTCCTGCTTTTATTTAGCCAGGCGCTCCGTGTTAGTTTATATAAGAAGTGCTCTAGTCGACACTGCGAAGTGTGACTCATCCATCTGAATAAGTGAAAAAAAAAACTATATATTTATAGACTGTATAAAAGATCTGCTCCCCTGACCTGTCGGTTATGGGGCGCTGCGGCTCATCCGAGGTTAAACAGATGAGCTGGCTGTTGTCTAAAGCTGGTGAGAACACATCTGGAAGGGCTTAGCAATTCTTAACAAAGTCCATGTTTAGGCTGAGGGTGACCACACTTCCACAAATACAACGCCGTCCTACACGTGGCCAACCAAATGTCATATATGGTGTGGAATTAAGAGGTGTCCAAACAAATGCCACGGCGAGATTCATCACCGGCTACAAATGTGTCGTGTTCGTAAACATAACCACACGTCTGCCGACGGAAATCTCATCTACAAGCCTCATGTCATTACTTACTATCTACTGAGGCAAATAATAAATACATGAATAAAATAAAAACACAACAAAGACCCCAGTGAATCTCAAAGCTCGGCCTGCATGCTGCAGACAAACTGCGTGAGAACTGCACCACCATGACGACACTGCAAAAGTTACCACATCCCCAACTGGTTGGCCGTCTCAATAACCACAGGTGGCATCATGGGTAATGAACGTTTCCCTCTTGAGAGGAGAAATACACACAAGTCGGTGTTAGCGTGAGAGGAGCCATTGTAGCTTCTTTTTCATGTGTTCCCAACATCATAAAAGACAAAAAAAAGGAATTTCACTTATTTTCCCATTACAAATCATCCCAAAAATGTCTTTTTAAAGCGGCGAATGGTCACAAGAGGATTAAATAATCACGTTTAGTAGTCAAAAGCCCAGTTTGGTTGGTGTCATCCCACTCGCATGCATTAAGATAACCGAAGAATTAGGGACACCTCTCATTATAACCCAGTACGGTCCAACCAGATCACAAATTACAGTCTCAAAATCATTCATTCAAATATGTCATCACCTCTCTAAAACAATAAAAATTCAACCTGAAACACCCACCTGAAGGGAACATTTTATTGCGGGGCTGCTGCAAGACTCTTGAGTCCTGATTATATTCTTTGGTAAACGTGCAGCGGTCATAATGTTTTGGCCGATCGGTGTACGTACCGACACACTCGCCAGTGTCCCAGCTTACACGCAATATGTGAGGTACATGCGGAGCCACGGGAGGCAGCTGACACAAGTCAGCTCTGGTCATGCTGGGTGGGTCGTCTGGTGGTCCACAAATGTGTTAGATGCCCATCCCCCCCCCCTCGGGCAGCTCTGTTTGCGCCCCCCCACCTGCTGCAGAAAGTCGGCAGTCCTCCCACAATCCATTAGGTCCCAAGCAACTCAGCATGTCCATTTCCCTGATTAAACCACGCCCAAGCAACACATTTCTGTCCAGCAGGCTGATGAAGGAGCAGGAAGAGCTCCTGGCATCCGGCTGCAAACGCAGCATGTTTGAAGGACGTTCAGCCTGCACACGGAAGCACACGGAAGCACACAGCCGGCCAGAATCCAGACACAGTAACAGGTCTCGTCTCGCTGCTGGTATCTGTGCCTCCGAGACAAAAGCACCAGGAAGATCTGGACTTGGCCATTTAAATACAATTACTTTGAAAACTGGGACTAAAGCGTGCAATTAGACGATGATTAAAAAACTGAATGTAAATTTCCTTGTCCTAAAAAAAAGAAAAGGTTTCAAAATCACACAGCCCAAGTTCTTCCTACACAAAAATAGATGTAAAATGCATTGAGAAGCAAACAAAGCAAACTACAATCTTTGTATTGACTCACACCGTGTGCAGTTATCAGGAACATTATTCACAGTGTGGTCAATGGTCTTTACACCAGCCAGTTAACAGTGTATCTAACTTAAACCGCCGTCACTACCCGGGGCAGAGATGGTGGTGGTGAAGCGAGTGGAAGCTGGCGGTGACCATCGTCACGTCTCCGCTTCCATCATCGTTACAAATGCTGTGTTTTGACGAGGCGCGGAGGAAAAAAAAAAGGGGGAAGCGACCCAAACAAGCGTTGCCCTCGGTGGGTCGCCTCAGCTGATATTTCCATTCATCAAAGTTTCTGGCAGCAGATGTGAAACATATGGGAAACATATGTCTCGACACCTGAGAGCCAAACTAAACACAAGGGGGGAGAAAAAAAAAAAAATCTAATTTACGATATGCACCCAGCTGATGTAGAAAGAGTTTAATCAGGACTTCCATCGTATATTTTAACCATTACAGAACAAGCGGGTGCTGCTGGGGTGGGCGGTGGGTTGTCAGTCATGTGGAAGAGATCCCGATCTCCCGCCCCTCCTCGGAGAGATGAGATAACGCATTCCATCTTAACAAGCTCCATGCTATGTTGAGGGGTTTTGGGGCGAGAGGAGGGGGCGACCCAGCTGAAACGAGGGGCTCTTTTTTTCCACTTTTCTCAAGCTTGAACCCAGAGTTCACTGGGTCAGATTGGCCGCGGCTGAGCCTGATGTCAGGCTCGGCCCCCGAATCCTCCACCTCTCCCTGATCTATAAAGCCGCAGAAGTCTTCATTTCATCATCACGCAGCTCATAAATCCAATCTTTGGCAAATTATGTTGGGAGTTTTAAATCAGGCTCTTTCCTCTACCTTCTTGATTCCAAAACACACCTTTAAGCTCTGGTTTACTGTTGGTGTTCATCGTTTTTGTCATTGTCAAGCACAGTTTTTGGCATTCTGGTGTCTGGTGTCTAATAAATAACCATTGCCCTTGTTGAAGGTCCGAGCTTTCCTGAAGAGCAAAACGTGACCATAAATCTCATCTTTCACGCTTCTCCCGTCTCTTGCAGAATTTTCTCTGCGCCGAGCAAACGTCCCGCCATCGGATTCATCAAGTTCAGGACTCCATGAAACCGACGGGGGCCCCTGTAGGTGCAGCGTTTGAACTGTGACATGCGCAGACATCATCAGAATCCATGACTCACGTCCGACGAGTCTGGTTAGAGGCTCGCTGTTGAGCAACGCTGAATGACCCTCCAGGCTGGCCCGGACACTCCTTGCTGCGACTGCGATTAACATCACAACAGTGTAACTAAGGGAAGTGAGTCAGTGATCTACTGGGGTTGAAGGGTAGGAGGGGGGAGGGCCGGAGTGGGAAGGGAAGAGAGGGGGTCTACAATTACCAGGCCTGGTTTATATTATCTGTAGCCATGTGATCTGGATGACATCAAAGACATGCGCGTTTTTCACACCTCGATACAGTGCTGTTGCCATGCTTTTACGATGCCGCCTATAAATAAGACAAGCAGGCCAGTAATTAACCCAGACTCTTTTCCCAACACTGGTATGAGACTCGGTGAGCAGATTACTGCCTTAACAAACGCCGCTCCTCCACCACGCGGCGCCGGCGCCACTCTGCTCCGCCGCGCCGTCGTCCACCAGAGCATCGCAGGACTGCAGTGAGACTGGCCGTCACAGTGGCGCCGCGAGAAACTGCTGCGACGTCGCGTTCGACGCGACAGCGAAACGCGCGTGGCGGCACACAGCGAGAGAAACACGAAGGAGGAGACAGACAGAACGGTGTTCTTAGCATTTTAGACAGAAAAACACTAAAAACCGCGGACGCTACAATGGTTTGGTTGTTTAAAAATGGCGGACACGGGTTCACGCGGTTCAGGGTATTCCGTGTGTGCCGCATATCGATGACGATTCTCTCTGACCTATCAGCGGGCTGCCGTGTTTTCATGTCCACCTTTTAGTGCCTCATAGTTGGTTTTGGAACCCCGGGAGAGAGGGGTTTGGGTTTTTTTTTCTTTTTAAATGGAAAGCAGCGTGTCGCAGAGTGGAGAAGAGCCAGTACCATGCACTGGAAAAGCACCGTAAAGAAGTCAAGCTTCACAAGGAAGGCACAAAAAAACACACCCTCGGGCTGCAATTCCTTTACTGGAACAAGGCGGGCGAGACCGGTCTTGTCCGACTTGCATACAACTTAAGAGTCCTGGATCAGGGCTGTGGGAAAAGGCCAAACAAGAGATCCTGGTTAACCAATCTGGCCTGCTTGAAGTCGCCTCGGTCTGACTGCATCCTCAACCGCAGTTTACACAGTCCACAATGCCGCCTGGGACCCGGCCATGTGGTCTGCGCGAAGGGGCCGCCTCTCGACTTTGTTCGAGAGGCGGCGTGACAGCAGCTCGCGATGAGCTCAGCTCGAGAAAAAAAAAGTATTACGTTTCTTGAGTGTGCACGAGTGGAAAGAAATGTATCCTTATGTAACCACAGACGCGAAAGACATCTGCTAAGACGTCTTGATTTCCGACCAAAAATGCACCCAAGTGCTCTTTGGGCGTCTCTGTAAACGCAGGATAACGAAATCGGCCGTTTCTGACATGTCAAGACTGAACCATTGTGTGGTCCCATCAAAAGCGCCACCACCCGCTGGCGCGCGAACACGAGCTCTGGCACTTTCTCCAACATTTCTCTGCCGTTTGTACGCATTTCCCCCCTCTTTTAATCACGAGAAAGAACCACTGAAACGATGCAAAAGTGCCCCCCGGTAACAGGAACGCCGTCACAAATGTTCCGGTTGTACCACACCAGAAGACGGGGAGGCAACTCAGGTCTTTCTCGACCCATATTTCCAGTCATCAAAGATCCACACACACGTTTAACACATCTTTTAACACCAAATTAAATCCACCTGCCCCCCAAAAAGATAAAAACATGACTGACATGTTACACCCAACAACCAGGCAGTCCTCAAAACTGTCATCATCCACAGATGCCCAAACATGAAATATATCACTTCCCCCAACACGTCTCTGCAATTTATAAGCATCCCCTCCCTTATTTTTTTTTTATTAAGAAAAGGACATGAGGATGAGTGTCCTCCAGCGTGGAAACACTAACTAGCTTGAGTCCTCTAAAGTGATTCCAACTGCCTCAGAAGAAGGTTGAGTCTCCAAACATCGGTCCCGTAGGAAACCACGTTCAGGTTCAGAGTTTAAAGCGAATGCTACCACGTCGGGTTGGTGTTTTTTTTATTTATTTATTTATTTATTTATTTAAAAAAGATCTGGAGGAAGTCTCAGCCCGAGCTCGCCATTGCTGCCCTCCTCGGTCACACAAAGCAGCTAAGGTGGCCTACTTTTCTCCCCCAGCCAAGCCCCGAAATCCGGACGTGGGACTCAACGAACGTGTCACGTATCGATTTATTTATTTATTTTTTTTAAATAATCCTTTAAATTTTACTTTTACGGCGTGAAAAACGAGCAAGAGTCCGCCGGCGGCTCCACACCCAAAGTTTTCCCCTGAGGACGGACATTCCTTCCGTCTCCACGTTTTGTGTGTGTGTGTGTGTGTGTGTGTTGTTGTCGCCTTGCGTTGTCCTCGCGCGCCGCTACCTTAGCTTAGCTTAGCTTAGCCTAGCCGCCGGCGGCTGAAGGCGGCCGCGAAGGGGCACGGAGCTCACCTTGTACCGACGATTCGATGCCGCTCCGCGGGCTCACAGTGGCATCTGCCCCTCGGCGGTCCTCTTCGAGCGGAATCGGGCGCCCGACTGACGCGAGCGGCGGCTACAGGCGGCGCACAGGCGGCTACAGGCGGCTCCTCCGAGGCTCCGTGGGGTTTTTCTTTTTTTTTTTTTTTTGAGGGGGGGCTAATAAGTCGCTCCGTCCCGACGTGCCAGCCGGGTGACGCCTATTCTTAAAACGCCACTTTTTTTTTTTTTTACAGGTTTATGTTTTTAAAAAAAAAAAGTCGATAAAAAAAAGCGACGGGTCGCCGGCTGGTCCGGACGCGCCGCGGTCACGGTTCTGTTCTGAATGGGTGGGTTTTGTGTGTGTGTGTGTGTGTGTGTTTTTTTTTTAACGTCTGAATACGACAGTCCTCCTCTCGCGCTGACCCCGCCCACACGGGGGGAGCTGCGGCACGCGGGGGGGAACAGATCGAGCACGCCGGAGCGGGGGAGCCCGCGGGGGAGCCGGACTTACCCCGGGTACGGACTTACCCCGGGTACAGGGGCAGACCCCCACACCCCCTCCCCACCTCTCTACCCCTCTA
>CAAKHG010041830.1:0-14750 GCA_901007715.1 Dactylopterus volitans | reverse complement strand
TGCCCATGACCTGGACGAACGGGAATATGCACAGACCTCCTCCATTCACGCTCGTTTTTCTTTTCTTTTTTTTTTTTGCGAGGGCCGTGATGCCTGTACGAGAGCTGGATGCTCGTGAAGCCACGAGAGCCCGGCTGGAGACGTCTCCACAAATTAGCGCCACAGCATCGACTGCCTTCGCCGTGAACGCTACTGGAGCGCCGACTCTGCCCGGCTGAAGCTACGCAGCACGAGAACAAGCATCCGGACCGCGGGGCGTGAAAGACAAAGCCAGCACTCTCCATATTACAAGTCAGCGTGCCACCTAAAGCGTGGCGAAGCCGCCGTCTTAAAAGAGGCAGAGCGGCTGCTTATTGGAGCCTTAATTGCCGCGCGCATGAGGACGGCTTAATGGGCAAATTCCTTCATTCCGACTCCAGGCTTTATGATGATGATCTAAAAACACCCGACTCAACGAGCAGTGCCCGGAGAGCCCCGGTTTATTGAGACGCAACGTTTATGAGGCAATGATGACAGCTTACCAGAAGACGCTGCCTGGCTTCATTCATTAGTTACCCCCATGACAGCCAGCAGATGATACAAGCAATCCAGACTCCTGTCCCTGCTCTCGCTGCCTCCGTATCCATCTCTCTCTCGCTCTCTTGACAACACACTACATGGCTGAAACATTATTTACATACTCATTCATAATACACTCAACCACACTCCCTAGTGACCTGTCACAACACCGCCAAACACACAAACACACACACACACACACACACAACACACACCCCTTCCCCGAGGCCCTGCGCCGCTGGCATGCACCAGTCAATCTGACAGGCAGTGTGCTGCATTCTCCCATGAGGCGGCCAGAATCCTCAAACCCCTGCAGGTGCAGAGGATCCTGCGCTGGTTCGAGCGCCTCGGCGAGCTGCGGCCCTTCCATAAATGATGCACGGGCGCGGGCCGGCTATCTGGGAGATGAGGCGATCGTGATGAGCTGCGGCGGCGGCAGCGGCCGGCGGGGATGATATGTCGGCCGGTCGGCCCTCGGAGGATGAATCATCGCACTTTTGCTCCAGAGTCCCCGTCAGGTCAAATCATCCTACTTGCACCTTTGAAATATCGCAATCTAAACGCGCAGATCTCGTCAACGGAGACACCCAACGAGAATGCTAATGACGGACCGCCTGTATGTGGCCACGCTCATTTAGGGATGATGCGAAATTAAGTTCACGTCTGCTGCTCGGAAAGCTCTTTGACAGTCGGTGCACATTAGCCACGCTTTGACGCCAAGGTTAACGTGCCAAAAATAATGTTAAACACGCTATTTAAGCAATGGGTTGGTTGCAGTGGCGATGAAGCGCTGCCACCAGAATTCATTGGCAGGCTTTCTGCTGGCGAGCGGAACACCTCATTCACCATCATCTACTGCGAGTGCTTTTAAGAGCTGATGTGTGTGTGTGTGTGTGTGTATGAATGCTAAGAGCAGCCTCCGACGGCGGTAAACGGTGTTTTGCATGCGAAACTATTTCAAATCCTTGCAGGGGGGGGAGCAGAGTAATCATAAATCAATCAGCCACAATATTAAAACTGCTGCATGTTTGCCATAGAATATGATGGGTGTTTGAGAGAGGTGCTGACGTATTTGCATGCCCGGATGCATACGAGTTAGATGACCAAAATATTAGGGACACCTCCCAGTGTAACCCGGTCCAGCTCAACAGCATCACAAATTACAGGCATTCAAATAGGTCAACACCTCTCTCAAAGAGATTCGATTAAAAAAAAAACAACAACAAAAAAAAAAACGATATAAAACTCCTCCTTATGGGAGAATTTACTGCATTATATTCTATGGTAAACATATGGTGGTCATAATGTTATGGCTGATCGGCGCAAGGAAAGGTTTCTGGGCTGGTAATGGTGGTAAAAATCTCTAATTTTGGCAAGCTGCCATTTCTTTTTGGAATAGAAAGGTCAAGTATGGTGCCAGAAATCCAGTCCACCCGGCCGGTGTGCGAGCAGCCCTGCAGCCCTGCAGCGTGCTCTGTCTGTCTGTCTGCCTGCCTGCCTGTCTGTCTGCGTATGTGTCTCAGTGGGTGCTCCATGATAAGCCTCTCGAGGCTGGCCACATCAAGCGCCAACAAATATCCTGCCAGAGAAGGTTTTTCACGGCTTGACTTCTGTATCCCCCCCCCCCCCTCACCCCCCACTAAAGCCCTCTTTCTCCAATGAGACCTGTCAAGTGACAAAGTGAGGGATGTCGGGAGCGAGCTCGGGGCTTTGTCACTTCGAGTGGGACAAGCTGCCGGCTTGTTGCTCGCAATCCACAGGTGGAACGGCACCAGGAGGAATTTCTCGGGAGTGTGAATCGTTACGTTGGGCATTCTCGGTGGCGTCTCGCCGTCTCTCCTCTCGACACAATTACATGCGCGGGTGCTGCGCCCCTCCGTCTGTGAAACCTTTGAAATCTCGGGCCGCGCTCCTCGATTCAGGCTCCACTGCCCCTCGCCTCCAAAAAGGACGGGGCTCTTTCTGCTCGGCTCTGCGTTGGTTGGCGACACGAGTGGGGTAAGACACTGCTCGGGCAGATTAAAGCTGATGAATAATTAAGTCGACTTAAGAAGCTTATTAAATCCAGGAGTACAGAGGAGGCAGAGCGACAGGAAACCGAGCCCCCATGAGAAGCCCCGCCATACTGGGAGCCGCCGCTAAGAAGTGCCTCTGCCTTCTTTTATTCCCAAGCACTGGTTCTTTATTTGATGATCGAGTCCTGGAAATAAATGTCCGCTTCTAAAAACAAACGGGCTTCCGGCTCCGAGGGAATATAGAATCAAGAAAAACAAACATTAAGAGATAAGCACGCCTTCTGGCGCTGGTTAGAAATGATAAGGGGAACAACAAAGCTTTCTACTGCCATGTCATTTGTCTCAACTCCCCATTCCGCGATGTCGAGTAATTAACAGCGATCAAATAATTAGCGTTTTACTCTCAACGATCCCACTTTGGAGCTGAATTTGTTTATCCGCCACCTGGACTCGGGAAACAGGGAACACAACATACACACCTCCTAAAGTCGATACAGTGTCTTCGTACACCGATCAGCCATAACATTACGACCACCGCATGTTCCCTTACACTTTGGTCATACCACTCATATGCGTCAGGGTGAGAACATCAGGGACACCTCTCAGTGTAACCCGGTACAGTTTTACAATGTCACAAATTACAGTCCCAATAACGATCATTACAGTATGTTAACGCCTCTGTCACACATTTAATAGAAATTCAACATGAAACTCCTCCTGAAGCGTTGACGCATCGCAGGGCTGTTGCATTACATTCTATGGTGAACATGCGGTGGTCGTAATGTTATGGCTGGTCGGTTGTGCATCCAGCAGGTGCAGAGATATGCAATTTGTGTCCAATATTGGCTCCGTCTTTGCTCTCGACCAACTATGAGAAAAATCCCTGGCTCTAATTGCTGAATCATCCGCGGTCTTCACCTTATTGTCCTCTGGCGCTGGGCAGATAGATGCGCTGCCGGTTTCTAGAGCCGATTCAATAATAAAACAAAACAAAAAAACCCAAAACTGCTGCCGGCTGCTGCTGATAATCAGTCATGTGACGGAACCAAAACAGCACAGGAGCTAAAAATTTGGAGCTGGAAACCAAACCATCGAGGCCGACAGACACTTTGTAAAAGTTTCGGGGGAAGTGAAGATTCCGGCTGTAATCATCGGCTGCTCACAACAACTGAAAAGTTTTCCTTGTTAATCCGGTAAACCAGGGACGCTCCTAACGACTCCCAGCTCCGCTGATTTAACACAAACTTAAATTTAGACTCGTGAATAATGTAAAAATAAGCCAACTCTCTGCCTTCCATCACGTTTCATTTTTCGATGTCTGCGCTCCAATCGGGATGTTAATGTTGCGTGAACAGCATTTGTGCTAGCATCGCCGGGCTCGCGTCCACGCCTCACTGCTGATTCCGCATCCATTCAGACACGTATAAAACCTAATTCTGGATTTCTTTATGATAACACTCCAAAACTTCACCGTTTGTTTTTTTTTTCCACATCATTTCTTTACATTCAGGCATTAGCATGGACATCGCGCTGCTTTAAGGGACGAAACATAAGTATGGCCACTGCATTACGTTTTAAAGGGCTGTTATAACATTGTACGTCGATGGAATATTCGTAATGGGAGTTTTTAATAACTTTAACTTACCGTTCTCCAGCCAGCGGAGGTACATTAAACTCTAAGTGAGACTAAATGAGATACACACTGGGACTTTAAGCTAATTTTTGAATATTTACTCTTATTTAATAGGACGGCCATTAGTCATCCCTCCATTATAGGAGCGAAGGCCATTCTTCCTATAATATATGCCTCCTCTCTCGGAGAGAGTCGAGTGCGTCTCCATGAAAGGCCGCAGAGTGACGGGACCGCCGGCTCTCAGGTGAAAGCACAGCGGTTAATGGATGAAGACTCCAGCCAGGACCAGTGCTACGGGGATCAAGCTAATTTCGTAACACTGGTGCCTAAAAGCCAGTGTTTTTACTTGTTTGGAAGGTTCGGGAACTTGCCTCTGAGCGGACGTGAAACCCACCAGTCTCATAGAAGCTGGTGCCGTCACCCAGCGTTTGCATTCTCTCGGCTGACGCGAGCTGTCGCGGTTTCTTGGACAGACGCCTGATAGCATTCAATGAGGCCTGCCTGTCACATGAATAATGCCGTTGCAAGTGCAGGGGAAATGGGACATCTTGGAAATTCTGCTCCCCGGCGACTATAAGATGGAAGAGGACACTCACTCCTGGCCTTCTCGTTCTTGCGCGAGGGCCTCCAGCGGATGCAGGACTTGTGTTCGTCCAGATAGAAGAACCTCACCAATCCCTTGGAGCCGCCGCGGAGCTTCACCATCTGGGTTCCCATCTGCATGGAGCTCATACATTTCTCCACTGGAGAAAACAAGCCGGACAGAAGAAGAAGAGGTGGGGTGTTGGTGGGGGGAGAGAAAAAAAAAAAAAAGGTTGTCAATTTGGAAATCGCTGGATTGTGTGACACAGAAATGTGCATTGACAGCATGTTTTATTCACGCAACGTGTACAGTATGTGCATGTGTGTGTGTGTGTATACCCACACATACATACAGCATACCCACAAAATTCAATCTGCACTGTGTTAAAAAAAAAACAGTTATTTACTTTTATTCTCTCATGGACACACAGCAATGCAAAGCAAACCGATTGGGTACGCCTGTCACTGCCAAAAGGGTTTTGCTTGTCCCGTGGGAGGTAAGGAAGGAGAGCGAGCGAGAGAGAGAGAGAGAGAGAACAGACGGGAGCAGGGAGGCAATTTCTCGATGAAAATCCCGTTTACAAGCTCGCCGCTTCACGCCGGATCAATCGATACAACCGGCAGCTCCTTTTAGTTGCGTCGGAAATCATTCCGCACCTTCGAGGAATAAAACACCACCCAGATAATGAGGGAGATTCATGAGACGCGCTGAAATCCCGGGTCCAGAATGAAGATGCCGGGAAAACAGACAAAAACCCCAGCAAAGTTTCTTGCTATTTCTGGGTGGATTTTGGTGGTGTATCAGCTCTGCTCCGGCCACATGCCCCCGGGCGGCAGATTTATCAATTATCAAGTGTCTGTCACAGCCCATCAGACAATTTCCCCACAACATGTAGGAAATGAGGCCGCCTGGGCAGGCACGCGCCTCTAAATAAGGTTAGCGGACTGCCAGCACACAAACGGTGTCACACGTGTCCGCCGTCCAGGCGACGCTGCGTTCAGACGCAAACCGGATCCAGAAGAGCGCCATCATTTGTACACAGTTACAAATATGAATCATGTTAAATGACTCAGAAGATTCTGATGACGCAGCGCCCACCGCAACTGATAATTCTGCTTCGGTCTGGAATATGACAGAAATTCTCATGCGACCGTGTGTAAAAAAAAAAAAAAAAAAAAAATGTTTAAGATGCAACAAATCCAAATTAAAAGACAAGGCCTTCCATACGTTAAACTTTACCTAGACATTAAAAGGGCTTTTTAAAGAGTCAGCCTGCTATGAAAGTGACTATGCATGAAACATGAGGACCCTTGGTTGCTAAATGTAACGTAAGAAGTATTAAAGGCGAGAGAAATCGATAGCCATCAATGCAGGAAACACGCCGATCAAGCACAACATTACGACCACTGCGACATAATTCAACAGCTGAGTGGTGTCCCGAATGCATATGAGTGGGATGACCAGAATATTAGGGACACCTCTCAACACAAGCCAGTAACATCATCACAAATTACAGTCCCAATGGCAATCATTTAAAATGTCAACAACTCTCTCAAATTGCGTGAATAGAAAAAAAAAAAAAAAAAAGAAAATCAACATAAATCTTCTAAAGGGAGAATTCGTTGCAGAGCCGTTGCATATGGTAAACATGCAGTGGTCATTATGTTAGGCTTAATCAGTGTATACCTCATCATAACCCTTAAATATTCTAAACCCCTTAAATAAAAATAATTTAAAAAAAGATACAAGAAAAAAGTCTGAATATCACAACAACCAAATACATGTTACATGATTTCTGCTTTTTTTCTCTCATCCTCTTTGATGTCGCGTGACATTTTGGATGTAAAGTGGACGGTGCTGCCTGACAGGCAGCGGCGCAGGGCTAAGTTTCACAATTTAATAACGTGATGTGAGGAGGACGCACAATGAGCGCTGATCAAAAGATACCGGGTCATACGAAGGGGCCGCGACCGCACACATCATAATTAAAATGAACAATTATCCTAATCATGAGCACAAACACGAACAGGTTGATTTGACATTGTATTCAGGAAATCAGGATCGGACATTTTATTATCCAAATTATTACCTCGATTAAAAGTGCCAACGATTACGAATACAAATGATCTGGTATTTGAGAATTACTAAAGGCCAGAATGATGCAGGATTAGTTAAAGCGAGTGTGCGCTCTGTTGCTAGCTGGTGGAGCCTCAGCGGCAGCAGAGGTCAGGGGAGCAGGATTGGACTACATTAACGATGCCCCGGGGGGCAACCGGCCAATCAATGCCCACTTACAGCAATCCATCAATATGGCTTTGTGTTGGTTACTCGGGACGGATGCGGGATTCACGTCCAAAACGGGACCAAAGCGGGGGTTTCGGGGTTGAAACAGGCCGGCGAGATTCCAGCGCCGCTAACGAACGTGAGCGAATGAGCTCGGCGGCGCGTCGCCTCCTCTCATTAACGGCTGGCGCCCAACTACCGGCACCTCACCGTCCTCCACGGAAGTCGCACTTCAGGCTCTACCGGCACGTCTTTGGGGCCGTTTCACTCAAAAGTAAATTTCGTGCTTTTAAAACAACAAACACACACTAATGACAAGGAACACGCAGCAATTTTCACTCACTTTTTTTCCTTTTTTTTTGAGTAACTACTGACACTTCAAAGTCTGACAGGAGTCACGTAATTTTATCAGCACTTTTATGCATTTATCTGCATTTCAGATGGATCTGAAAATCTTACTTCAGATAGAAGCACACATGCAAAGACCACAACGTCCTGCCTACACATATTACGATGAGATTTTTAACAAACGGGCGACTTCAGGTCTTAACAGAAACAAGTTTGGGACTCTCCTGTGTTTACAGCATCTGATCCGATTTGGTCTTGTTGATGCCAGAGGCGACTGGATGTCTCCTCTTTGTGGGACCAGCGAACCGCGACACCTTCAAAGACACCTAAACCACCTTTCTTCTCCATTCCGATACTCGGTTTGAACCTCGGCAGATCATCTTGACCACTTCCGCATGCCTGAACGCACCGAGTCGCTGCCGTGCGACTGGCCGGTGAGATATTTGCGTCAATCAGCGCTACAAATTGAACAGTTGTACCTAATAAAGTGGTTGGTGAGCGTCTGTCGGGGCGGGAGGGGTTTGTTGAGACAGCAGTCTCCACTAAAACTGGCATTTTGCGTTGAACTGGAAGAGGAGAAGCTGTTCAAGCTGCTCTTGCGTGATTTGGTTGTTGCAAACCGCTGATTAATAGTATATTTGGACAACAGTATTCGGCGGGGGCTGAATTATGATGCTCTCTGCCGGTGAACAAAAACGGCTGACGCTGCTCCCGGCCAGGCTCAAACACCAAGCAAAACACTTGCCAGAAGTCTGACTGGAGCCCCGATAGCCGCGGCATCGCCGCTCATAAAAGGGAGTCGTCGGCGACTGAAAGGGCGGCGGCGAGATGGAAGGTGACATCGTCATTAGTCAATCACGCCGCTGTTGCGTGTGAACTAACGGAGGGAACTGAGGCGGCGGGGAGCCCTGGTGGGGATCTGCAGACCCTCCTGGCTGACTCTGAAAGGACAATCGGCCATTTTATTTATTTTTTATTTTTTTGGGGGTGAGAATCAATACAGCAGTCACCACAGCGCCCGCGAGCTAACTCTTCATCGCATGGTGCCTATTGATCCCACGTGCAGGCTGGATCTCACACACACACACAACACACGCCATCACACTCGAGGCTTCGCCGTTACCGAGCCACATTTCATCTTCCCTGCGCAGACAAAACATGCAAATTTCTCGCTTTTTGGTTATTTATTTTTTTTGGAGTAGAAACTCACACCACCTAGTAATTATAATCGATATCACGACCAAAATATTTTTCATATGTTGCAGATGAATGACCTCCCTCCTCCCCCATGTGGTGGTGGTATTGATAAATGTGTAGGGAGGGGGAAAAAAAAAAAAAATCAATGTGCTCAGCAATTTTAAAAATGAGGTTATGAGCGGAATTTTGTTCAATATAACACAAGATAATAGTGCTCAAACTGGAAGCCTTTGAAATTATCAGCATTCATTTTGTCAATCTAAACTTAATAAGTATTAACTAACCATCTTTCCCTTGGAAAAAAAAAAAAGGGACATTGCAAACTTCTGCCTGGCTGCACGAGGGCTGCCGACATCGCTTGATCCATCTGCATATTTTACCAATAATTTATTAAAGTTTAATTTGGCGACTCAGACGGTTTGGAGCTTGGACCCTTTAAGCCGTTTCAATAGCAGTTGTTGTCATTTTCTTCCTGAGAGCTACTTAAAGGGTCATGTTAGCAACATTGCTACGGTGGTGATGTCACTGCGTCGATGGGGCGGGGCTTCTTGGACTCACTTTTCGCCATCAACATCAGTTCTAATAGCCACTGACGGCAGCAGCCGAATGACAGACCTTTAATAAAAATGGCCGTATTCTCATCCAGATATGAAAAAAAACTCATCCAAAATAACAGGATGGCTAACTAAAAAAAAAAAGAAGCATGAAATCAGAACCTGCCTGGCAAAGGTGAGCAGAGCCAGGAGCACGTAATCTAAACCGATCCAATGATAAGCCGCTACGATTAATAATTGTCCATCGCCGGCCGTGCAGTGAGTCACTGTACACGAGCCATTACACCAAAACAAAACAAAACCAATTATCAACGCCGCTCCGTGATTGGTTTCCAATGTCGCCTAAGACGGATGAGTGCGCGGCGGCGTCCATAAACAGCTGACCCGCGGTGACGGCGGCGCCGGGGCCCCTTTCCATGCTACATAAACGCGACATGGCTGCGGAGCGGCGCGTTATCGATTAGGAGGGAAGTGTCGGCGTTGGCTCGGTGCTGCGGCTGCCGCTGGCGCCCGGCCGCTGTAACGGAGACGAGGAAGGGGGGGGGGGGGCACGGGCAGCAATCCGTGAAATGAGCCGCTGTCGGAGTCGGGCTGGGATGAGAGGACGCAGGCCGAGTGGCGCCGGCGTGGCGCGCTCCGCTCGGAACCATCTCCAGACGCCGATGTGAGCTGCCCATCTTTCCTCCGCTCAAGATTGGCGGGACGCTCCCGGCCTCCGTCCCGGCCGCCATTTACATCTGCTGATGGAGGGAACCAGCCGCCGTCGCCTCAGTGCGGTGGCTTTACGGGCTTTTAGGGGATAACAGATGGGCACTTCTGACGTTGTGGCGTTAAGCTGAGCGACACGGCACATACGAGTCCTCTAACCCTCGGTGACCTTATTTTTTTTAATATTTTGTGGTTCTTCTGGACGTATTCGTCTAATTGTGCTCATGCAAAAATCAACCCTGTGACGCACACTTTTTTTTCCCCCAGGACTACCTCATCCATCGGAATATTTGTGCTGTAAAACGGAAGTGCAAATATACAGATTTTGTTTGAAAAGACACAACAAACAAAAATAAACAAAATCCTTTCTGCCTAAAATTGTTCTTTCACGTCTTGGTGGAACATTTTAGGTTCACACTTCTTCAGAAGTCCAATCATCGTACATGTACACGCCAGTATGAGCTCACCGTACACAAACACTCGAGAGCAGTCGAATCAGCCTCCCAGGATGATAGCAAACCTCTGACTGGTCGAGGACTCTCGCACTGAATTACAAGCATAATATTGATTGGCCGACTCACCTCAGAAATCGTGATCTCCATCATTAAAAAAGATGGATAAAACATTTCCAGGCATTTAATATTGGATCCACGATTGTGGACTCATGTGCACAACGTCCCCGAAGGGGACGCAGAGAGGCAGGTTCACGGGACTAAAACAAGCAAATAACTAAGATTTATGGTCAAAAAGTTACCATATCTAACGCCATGGAAGGTTTTGTCACATAGGATAAGGTCCGTTTTATTTCAGCGGTGCAGAGAGGAGCTGTCTGATCAGAGTGCGACCGGAGGCCTGTGTCGGCACACTGCGGCTGTTAGTTGCCGTGGACACAATGAACTCACGGATGAGGAAGCAGGGAAGGAGGCCACGATCTGGTCATACACCCCCCCCGCCCCCCACCCACTCCCTCCTCTGTTCAGCTCATCTCATGTAGATGGCTGCCGCCGTATAGCTTCCCATTGTGCTTCACTGAGAGGAGCCCACACGAAGGGAGGCATGGTTCAAGAGAACCATTTCGGAACAATGCAAGCGAGGGGAACGCATGAGGTCATCAGTCCAAACACGGAGCGAAAAAAAAAGCACAGCAGCCATTTAGCAGCGAGTGACCCACTTCCTGCCATCGGAAAGGTTAATTATAGCCTATGGAGGGCTGATTAAGCCGGGATAAAGGCCAGTCTAATCAATTAACCAACAGTCCAGTGGGTTTGGGACTTGTTCGCGGTTGGTGCCGAGGCTCCGGGAGGTGCAACACCTGCCTGTGGAGAAATTAAAAAAAAAAATTGGTATTCAAAGTTTGGAATTTAAATGGATTTTAAACGAGGAGGCCTCCATAGAGTTAATACCTCTGCCAAGGCCACTGTGATGTTCCCAGTCCTGTCCAAAAACTGAGGGTTAGAACTTTACCTAACTTCCCTCCAGCAAGTCCAACAGAAAAACTGCCCGGTATATATTTTTTTTTTTTCACGTCGTCCTGCTGACAGAGGCACAGACCTCCACCAAAATCCAAAATAAAACTTTTTTATTGCCCAAACAAATTTAAAACAAAATACATGCTAAGAGTCCTTGCTATATGTGCTTTTTTTCGCTTTAAAATAAAGGGTTGTTACATTACTCCTTCTCGCTGGAGGACAGGGTTCCGCTCCCCGGTTGCACGGCAACCATCGCCGTTTCTGGCGACGGCTCACGCATCACGATGATGTACTGGCATCGTAGTTTTTTATGCTACACCGCAATACTCCCAAGCTAGACTTTTTGGCGTTTCTCCTCGCCTTTAAGCGTCTCTTCTTCTGTCATGCCAGTACGGCAAACATCTGAGCTGTAAAGCTGAGGTACGCCCCCGTGTGGTATTAAATCAACACAAGTGATCTCTGGAGAGATCCGCGCATGATGCGTGCGCTGTAAGTTCATGCATTTTCAAAACTGACTGATGGTTAAGCCTCGTCATCGCTGGTAAAAAAAAAATAAAAATGTATGCAGCTGTGGTGCAGTGATCAGCCATAACATTACGACCACTGCATGCTCACCATGGAATATTAATGCACCGGCCCTGCAATCAAATCTCCCTTCAGGGGGAGTTTAAATGCTGAATTTTGACTGAATCTGTTTGAGAGAGGTTTTAATGTTTTAATGATTGTTGATGGGCCTGATCGTTATTGATACCCATTAGTTTTTGGGAAAACTTTGCCATTTGATTTTTTTCCAATATTTATTTATTGCAGTATCATTTTCACCAGGATGCCACTATAGCAATGTTAAACAGTCTTCCCAGCACAAGAAGAATGAATATAAAAACATCATCCAAACTTTTAAGCAAAGTGACTTTCCAATCTTTCTCTCTGTGTGCTCAGTCAGCTGATGGACATGAAATTAATATTCTGGCGTAATTCAAGACCCTAAAGTCAATGGAAAGCAGATACTGATCAAATGAAATATGGAAATGTGCAAACTAATTTCACACTGAAAATAAATCCCCTCCCACCAAACCTCATGTGACCTTGCGGGAGCATTTTTAGAAGACAGCTGATTGAAGGTGGCAGCTTCCGGCCACACTTTTTTTTTTTAACCTCTCATCTGCAGCATACCTGCTCCAAAGCAGGTGAGGTCTGCAGTATGGGTTACCATGGCAACATGCGCAAATCCTGCTCCACACTACAGGGCCCAGGTACACTTTGGCCAAGACCGACTACAATCTCCACCTTTCATACATATTTACATATAAATTCATAATTGTTTTTTCTTCTTGAAATTATTCAAATCCCTATTATTTTTTTTTTTTTAATCTGGAGTCTGGGACAAACATGGCGGGTTCTCCGAAATTAAAGACATCACTTCTGAGGGGAGACAATGAAACCGGGAGGCGGCAGGAAGGAGGGCCAAAAGTGAAGGAGGGCGAAAGGAGGGGACGGCGGCGGCAACAAGAGCGCAAAGCGCGGAAGGAACGGACCAATCAGGAGCGGCAAAGGAAATAAATGGGAAGAGACGATGACCACGACGACAACAACAACAAAGCCGGCTGATGCTGCTGACAAACTCTCCAAAGAAGGGAGACAACAGAGGAGCGCAAAATACACACAGAGAGGCGCACACTCTTCACCGGTGGGGGTCTGGGTCGGTTGCCATGGTTACAACCTCAAGATTTGAACGGCGCGTGGATGTGGAAGCGCTCGGCGGGGATGGGGGGGGTGGTGCTTTAGTATTTTTTTTTTATTTTTTTTTTACATTTACTTGATATTAAAATAGATGGAGAAAAAAAAAAACAAAAAAAAAAAACAAAGCTCAAGCTCAGATCCCATCTCTGCGCTTGATTAATGAGCGCAACCGTGCCCCAATTTTTCTACACCTGTAAACATGAGAGAGCGGAGCGTCGACAGCATCGCTGACGTGTTCTCAAAACGGCATGACATGCTGCACAAAAAGGATGAGGGAAAAAAAGAAAAGAAAAAGAAAAAAAAAAAAGACCGATTTAGGATTTAGGTCAGAACAAAAGGAACGCATCACGGCAGCCGCGTTTGTTGGAAACGGTGTTGCGGGCTTCAGGAGTTGGAGCTCCGCGGATGAAAGCCGACTGCTTTCTTTTTAGATGCACTCAACTGGTGTAGAGAACGTCGTCTGAGGGCCTTGACACGCCGGGGGCGCGGGAACAGGAGGAGTACAACATTTGATGTGCTCACGGGCTAATGTGTCACGCCGAAAAGTAATCAGCCCGTCAGTGAGAGGAAATTTGCCACAGTTAAGTTTGCCTGCAGATAAAAATGGGAATTCTTTCAGCGGTGAAGATACGGGAGTCGAAGTTCTGCCACAAAAGGGCGTAGAGCCATAACATTACGACCACTGCATGCTCATCATAGCGTATAATCCAACAGCCCTGCAATCAATTCTCCCTTCAGTGGGAGTTTTATGTTGGATTTTGATTGAATGTGTTTGAGAGGCACTGACGAGCTTGAACGACTTTTATTGGGGCTGGTTGTTATCGATACCCATTAATTCTGGGGACAAATTGGCCACTTTAATTTATTCTTTAATAGATTTATTTACTACAGTACAAAGATCCCACTTTAGCAACGTTAAGAATAATAAGTAGTACAGTTACTTACAAATCTGTCCCTCAGTGCCTCCATCAGCTGATGGGCATGAAATGAATATTCTGGTGTAATTCAAGACTGTAAAGTCAGTCAAAAATATTGATCAAATGAAATCTGAAAACAATACGCAAAAACATTTTTTCATTGTTGTCTCCCTACACTTCTCATTCTAATTCATATCAGTGGCAAAATAATAGGGACCCCTCTCAGTGTAACCCAGTACACTTCAACAGCATCACAAATTTACAGTCCCAATAACAATCAATAAAACATGCCGACGCCTCTCTCAGGCAGGTTCAATCAAAATTCAACATTTAACTCCTCCTGAGGGAAGACTTTATTGCAGGGATGTTGAATTACATTACACTTTCTACGCAGCGGTCGTAATTTTATGGCTGATCCGTGCGCATCAAGACGTCTGTGGGACAGTTGGAGGTTCTCTGGGGACGCCGGCGCCTCATCTGAGGAGGAGGTCCGAGAACCCAGAGCAGCATCTCACCAACGTCCATGAGGAAACTTCTAAATGGTGTTTTTTGATGGTTCTGCATTGCATTTGACTGGTTGATGCATTTAGTCGCAGTGCAAAGCTATTAAAAAAAAAAATTAAAATTAAAAACATCTCTCTCTCACCAAGTAACAGCTGGGCTGTGTGAACGTACTTGTGACAAAAACATACCGGGTGAAAATTAAATCACACAAATAGGACTGCAACAATTAATCGATTAATGG
>CAAKHG010041829.1:0-22529 GCA_901007715.1 Dactylopterus volitans | reverse complement strand
ACCGTCTACCTTAGCTACCAAACATCGCCGCATTGCATTGTGGGGAGTTTCTGCTTAGCTTGCGTCCATCAAGCCATACTAATAGATTTCTCCGTAATGAGTATGGATAGTGCGTACTATTGTGTACATACTCATGTTTCGGATGCACTAAAAAAATCTCACATACTGTTTTTGCATACTCATTAGGGTGGAAGGATGGAATTTCGGACTCAGCCACAGTTTATCTGTGTCGTTCAATAACGAGCAAACCCACTAGGAGGCGCTACTGTTGAAAAGTGGCTCAAGCTAACTGCCAAGCTAATGTGAATGTCACAACAAATGATTGACTTCCTAAAATTATTTCCAGAATGGCTGTCACAAAAAACAAAACCCAAAAAAAAACAGATGGCTGAATGCATCAAATAGTTAGCTGGTCAGCTTTACATTTGCTGGCGCTAACTGCTATTTGACATGATCTAATGCCAATAGAAACATGATGTCTGTGTAAGAGGTTAAAAAAAATGGTGTCTAAAAAAACAAGTGATATGAATAGTTGAGTAAATGGTTAAAAACATAGCGTATGTACAAAAGCCTAAACTGTCATAAAAAATGATGTTGGTTCATTATTAGACAAATATAGAGTAAATGCTTACAATAATAAGACACGGCTATAATTTCTGATTTTATTGTTCCTTAAAATGTGGCTTAAATGCCAGTTTCATTGTGGCTCCGCGCATCAGCGTCATACTCTGTTATACCAGCAGGGGGCGCATTGACCTGAGCGCGGACCTGAAACCCCCATCGAGGCAGCGCCGAAGCAGCCGAGCCCGACGGAAGCTAAAGCGCCACGTAAACATCGACAGGTGGGTTTCATATTCATCTACGACAAACATGTCCTCTCGGACGCAAAGGCGAGGAGTTTGCGACGAGTTTTTTTTTTTTAAGAGTCGAGCAGCGATGCCGAAAATGTGGTAAAATAGAGACGTTTCGCCCGACGCTGTCATGCTAGGCTAGCAGACGTGACGTCAGCATATGGCAGTGCGGATGGACATGCTGGTGACACACGCGGGGGGGGGGTTTGTTTGATGAAGTAAACTGAGGCCAACGGTTTTTTTTGTTTACTTTATGTGTGTGTGTGTGTGTGTGTGTGTGTGTGTGAGAATTGCTGAGTGTATAATCTGCTTTACTAGAAAGTAACTTACCTGGCGAGGCAGGTGTTTCCACGTGAGGCAGAGTGAGTCCTGCGGCCAAGCCGCACAGAAGCTAGTTTCTGCCTCTTTGTTTACATGGACAGCGACAGGGCTTAATGCCACTCCCATAGTGGTCATAGTGTCAAGACGTCTATTGTTTTGAGGTGACATACTCTGTGTTTAAGGCCAAATTGCCGGAATCATCCTCCTTCAAGCGGCGCTTGCACGTCCGTGCATGCCGAGCCGGTGTGTCGCGTCACCGCGAGAAGGCGGCGGCGGTGACGTCGATCGCCCGCGTTTGCCGGAGGGCGACCGGCCAAAAGAAAAACAAAAAAAAACCAAAACAAAACAAAAAAACGCGCATTAGGCCGCCGTTCGCTGCGTTCCACGTTCAGCAAGCGCGTGATTTATCAGCGGCGGCGAGACTTGGGCGTTATTCACAGTCAGCTTATCACACCTGTGTCTCCCCGTGGATGAACATGCCAACTTCTCCCTCGAGCGCCGTGGTTTCCTCCTCCTTCTTCTTCTTCTTTTTTTTTCTTAAATTTCTTTAAATTTCTTACTTTTTAGGCCAACCTGAGTCAGACCACACGCTTCGCTCAGATTTATAGCAGCCGGCGAAGCTGTGCATCACTGCGAATATACCTCACACATAGGCTGTTGGATATGAGTTGAAAATGTCTTTGTGTGTGTGTGTGTGTGTGTGTGTGTGTGTGTGTGTGCGCGCGGCTGACACGGCTGGGCGAGAGTCTCTCCAGCATCCTCGGCTAATTACAGGCCCATGATCTCGTCAGCTGTCACCGCCACGCTCTCTTTACATGTCAATGAGAGCCGAAATGGGACCTCATATCCTTCCTCCGGCTCGTACAATGCGCTCATTGAAAACCTGCGAGATTAAGAGGAAAACCGAGGGAGAGGGAGAGGCGAGAGGACGCCGCACCTCGTCCCAGCTGGCGTCGGCTGCGTGGCAAAGGGCACGCCGCCTTGTCCGTGGAATAACAACCCCTCCCGCTACCTCCTCGAGCCCCCCTCCTCATCCCCTCACCTCTGCCCGGGCGTCTTCATCATCCCCGCCGCCTAATCTGGACACATTCACTGGACGCGGCCGCTTTTCTCTCACTCTTTTTGTGTGTGTGTGTGTGTGTGTGTGTGTGTTTGCCTGCAGTCTAATGAAGAGGGGGAAAAAAAAAGAATAAGGTGTAGGTTGCTTGTCTTTCACTCCTTGCATGAGTGGTGGCGGAGGGATGTGGGGAAGAAAGGGTGTGTGTGTGTGTGTGTGTGTGGAGGGGGGGTGGGGGGGTATCTTGGCAGGGAGCCTGGTCGTGGCACTGCATACAAACACGGGGTGAAAACACAGGGCCTATTTGTTTGACTCTCCCATCCTTTCACCTCAGGGGGGAGGAGAGGCAGCAGCAGCAGCAGCAAAAAAAAAAAAAAAAATTGCATGTGACAGCCATAAGATACAGCTCGTCCTTTGCTCCCTGCAGACAGCCATCCATTCCGCAAAACTGCCGGGTGGGAATGGATGGAGACGGAACGGAGGCGTCCGCGTCGGGGAAATCTCTGACCATAATTCAGTGAAATTAAGCCGATTTATACAGTAAGGATCTGGCAGCGTGCCCGGCCTTGTTTGACGCTTAAACAACAGAGAAAAAGCCCTCACATTAAAGCATCAGGAGCCGTGAGGGCAATTTATCGCCGCAATTTATCTCTGACAGGACAAAAGGCTGACAAAGTCAAAGCCGGGCACTTGTCTGCTCCTTCTCCCCCCCCCCTCTTCTGCGTCGCGCCCCGGCTCGTCTTAAATCTCCGCCGCTTGGTCTCCCGAGGACTCGGGGCGGCTGACATCAGCGCGAAAACCGCGCAGTTCTCCCTGATTAGTTGCAGGTGAAATCTTTAGCGAGCGCTCTCGAGGGGGCTCCGGCGCTTAAACGGACACAAAGGTGGCTTTCCGGAGGGCCGCTGATATGGGAGGGCGCAGCCACGCCGCGAGCGTCGGCAAGGCAGCGCCCCGTGCGCGTGAGTGTGTGCAGCGTGCACGCAGGCGCTCGCTGCTCCTCCGAGCAAATATTTCACCGAGAAGCGTCGGCATCTCCAAGCCAAAAAAAAAAAAAAAGAAAGAAAGAAAGAAAAAAGATTACTGATCAGATTCAGTGTTTTCCAGCCTGTGCGCGTCGGCCCTGGGCCACGTTTTAATTAGCTCAAGCCACATCATGCGTGAGATTTTATCTGCCGACTTGAAAGGTTTTGATGAAACAGGCGGGGGGTAAAAGAAAGGAAAAAGGAGGGGAAAAATATAAAAAAAGCGGCTCTGTTTTGCCTGGATTGAGTCGTCTGGTGTTTCGATTACCAGCGTTTGCGGCGGACACGCTGCACATCTGATGCCCCACTGACAGGGGACGGCGTGCGGGAGGGTCCCCCATAAAATTAGCTCCCAGAAGAAGCTTTGAGGAGGATCGCAGCCGCTGCTTTACGGCCGCCTCGGTCCGGCCGGCGGTCCGAAGGGAGACGCCGCGGTTTGAGCGAGAAAACAGGCCGACACGTCCGCGGGAGGAGCGGGCGGCGCTCCGGCGGGTGTTCGTCCATTTCTCCCGTTTTCGTCGCCGCGTTTCTCGGTGTGCATTCTTGGCGCTGGCGCTTATGTTTGCCGCGCGAAACCCTCAAATTTCATACCGAATCCTGTCGCCATCATGCCTGCAGCTTGTTTACGGCTTCAAGAGCGCACGATGAATGCTTTAAAGGAGAATATACCAGAGTCCTCCTGAAACTGCATTCTAGAGGCTATCAAACAAGTGAAGAAGACGGGGCTTTGCGTTTTAGAAAGAATTTGATTGGACCAGCAGGGAGATGGAGCCCATTGTGTCGTATCCCCGACAACTGCTGAAGCAGTCCACTCTTAAATAGCTTGTCACGATCTGGAGCTGACAGGGGACACCACCTTCCTCAGAGGGGATGAATCGAAGCGGGCGTGCCCAAAATGTCTGTGTCTTGCGAGAAAGGGGAACACAGTTTGATGCTAATGCCAGCAAGCTAGCTGCGCGCGTCTGTAGATTTAAAACTTACGCAGCAAGTGTCAGTTTACTTCCACATAGAATTAATTAACGATATTCGAAACATGCAGTTACTTCACACATGCCCGTTTTTTTTTTTTTTTTAGAAGTATTTATTTTATTTGAAGATACTAAAACACTATTTTTAATGAGGAAATGTGGCACTTTGGTAAATCAGAGAATGGATGTTTTTTATTTGTTTTTCCGTCTTTATAGAAGTAGAAAGATGTGATGTTTTAAGGTATTTTGGCCACGTAGGGACACCCAGGGTGGGGGGAAAAAAAGATTTTTGAGTTGTTACACTCTCTCTGAACTACAGCAGAATTTACAACAATCAGCCACAACTTTATGACCACTGCATGTTGCATTATGTTCTATGGTAAACATGCAGTGGTCATAATGTTATGGCTGATCAGCGTACATCCTGTATATGCACATGTTCCTCCTTTTGTCCTCACTAATGGTTTCCTCAGTGCTCCTGCAGGGCTCTAACCTGTGACATGAAAGAGTTGGACTCCTGGCCTGCAGTGGATCCGGATGCGCTGCAGGTCGAGTCACATGCTCAAGGTCCGTTTGCCGTGAGCTCGCTGCCTCGCTGCACGCTGAGGGCGCAAACACGCTTCACCAACACATGTGCAAGGGTTCGACCAAAATGGGATTCCCAAGCCAAGTGACTGGAAATGAATAGTTTGTGAAAATAAGCCATTAACCTGACTTGATTCATGCCCCGAACCTGACTCTGACAGGCCCCCTGAAATGATGACTCGCACTCCCTGACGATAAAAATAAAAAATTAGAGCTTGAGTAGAATAAGTGTTTTTCTTTCCTTGCGTCCAGATAAGAACGTATCAGGGCGAGCGGAGGAGGAGGATGTGGAAGGCGGTATGTGATTTAGGACGAGGGGGGGATTTAAAGTATTTCAGGATGAGCGTGCGCACACACACACACACATACACTCGCAAGACACACACACACACACGATGGCCCTTGTGATGCGCGGTAGCGAGCTGCACCTGTCAGCCATCCCAAGTTTACAAGTCACCTGCAAGACTCTCAAAACGAGAGTGTCGGCGGTGAAGACATTTACGGTGTGGTTGTGCTCTAAAAATATTAACTATAACCACCTCTCCAGCCTGGTTGCGAGGAAATACCTGTGCGTTCTTGCAAAGTCCAACATGAATCACAGCGCCGTGATTCACGTGGGCAGTTTCGCTGAAACCGACATTGCCAACGTCTCATTCTGGCGCCTGTTTCACAAATAAAACCTGCACTGGGATTTTTATTGGCTGTGCAAATTTTTGCCATTGACTTCTTTTTTTTTTTTTTTTTTTAAATCGCGTTTGGCAAAAGCGGTAATTTGATTCGTATGCTCTCCTGTGTTAGATAGACGAATGCATCACACGCCTCCAATAAAGCATTCGGGAATTCCATTATCAAAAGCTAACTGGGAATGACATGGTCAACTCGATGCTAATCAGTGTAATACAATGCTGCTTTTTATCCGATTAGCTCCTGACATTTAGGTTTAATTGAAAGCCGGTGATGAAAGACTAAACTTCGGGATCATGTTCTCTGCTTAAACTGGCGCTTTGCCGATAGTCTCGGCTCGGAAACCGTGTTAAAATTACTTTCTTGTGTGTGTAATTTATGAAACCATTACTCTTTTCAGCGCCGCTCGGCCTCGCTCGGGCCGCTGTGAGCGAACATTGTTGCAATGCAGTGAGCTTAGAGGGGAAGAATGCGACAACAGAATGGAATTACGGTTAAAATGATTGCGTTTGAGACCGCGAGGAATGCGCCAGAGACGGGCCTGAAGCGGAGCATTTGTTCGCGGCGGTTACGGATGTCAAGCAAGTGGGCGGCCGGAGGCTTCCGTCGTCCAGGCGGCGGGCCGAGAAACTCGAAAACCAGAAAGTTTATTTTCAGTCGACGCGCTTTTTCGGGTTGAGGCGCATTGTCCTAAAAAGAAAAGGAAAGTAGAGAAAAAAAAGGGCTAAATAAACTAAATATAACATATGGGATGAGATGAACCGGGCAGCTTTGTGCCTTGTGGGCGACGGGGATGGATGGCGGTTAGGAATGCGAGAGGTGCCCCCGCGGAGAAGGCCGATGAAAAGCCAAAGCGACGCCGGCTCCCGCGCCAGGCTAAAGAAATCTGCTTGTAAATAAAGCCAAGAGTCATTTAAATGAGAACGCAAGAAAGGAAAAGGGAGCCGGACAAGGGGAGGGAGACACACAGGGCTGAGCTAAGAGGCCGGGGATGCTGCCAAGCCCAGACACTTGAGGAATGCAGCAGCTCGGGCTTCTCAGTAATACCAGCGCCGCTATCTGAGTCAGGGTTCAGTCCAGTCAGCAGGTCTCGCCGCCAGCGTAAACACATGACAGGTAACTTGGGGGGGAGGGAAGGGGCAAGAAAGCCAATTAAGAAAAACGAAAAAAACACCTCGAGTGATATTTGGGGCCTGTAAATTCCGATCATAGCAGCCCGACGCTTGTTTGTTTACTCCCCAAAAAAAAAAAAAAACCCAAGAAGAAGAAGAAGCGCGCTCGCTCACGTTGGCGGAGACGCGCGCATGCCGGCGTTCGCCCCGTCTTGTTCCGCGCAGCCGCACGTGACGCGGCTCCTCCCGAAGCCCCCCGGCAGCGAGCTAATAAACACGGCCCTGTCAACAGCTGCCGGTGATGTCATGTGGAACTTCTGCTCCTTATCCTCCCGCCCCACCCCGGCCCCACCCCGCCCCCGCCTCCCGCCAAACTCCCTCCTATTTTACAAGCCCTGCTGGCCGTGGCTGCGGACTTCCACGGCTGCCAGCGCAGACAGTGTGCTCAAGACGGTTTGCGAGTGAGTGAGTGAGTGGCGTCCACCCAACCCCCCCAGCCCCCCACACACACACACACGTCCCCACCACCACCGCCGCCATCACCCACCCACCCACCCGCCCACTGCAGCACTTCCTGGGGAATTTGCAGCAGCATGTTTTAAGTCGCCATCAAAGGAAATTCCACATCATCACATTGTCTTCCTAACCAAAACACCTCTGAGGGGCTGGGAGCTCCAGAGCTGGCGGCAGACCCGTTGAGAGGGGAGGATCCGGCCGGCGCAGAGTGAGTTTGGCTTGTTTGTCTTCTGACACTGTGTGAAACGACTGTGCCTCCATGTCTTACCTCAGTTGCACTGCCTGAATGTATATAAACGTCTATGTAAATGACTGAAACGCATCACTGTTTTTAACGTAGCAGGGGCTGGATTTCGATAACTTAACGCCACAATCCGAATGCCTCCACTCAAATATATATGGAAGTGCGTCTCTAGAAGTGCCTGTTGATTATTGACAAAAAGATATTCTCAGTTCAGCAGAATCTGTAAACAAAAGCCACAGTCTTACCACCGTTTTTTTTTTTTTTTTTTGCTGTTTATTTTGGAGGGGGAATGTTAATGACACGTCACGTTTGAGCTGGCTTTGTTTGCATGTTAGCAAATGGAACCATATGGAGAGCAAAAAAAAACAAAAAAAAGTAGTAATCTCGCCGTAATCTGCTGTCGTCCAATGACGATGCCGCTTTTTGGGTTTAGCTGCATCCTCACTGGCTGTCAAAGGCGTCGCCTCCCGACTCCGATCCCGTTCTCGTTTCCCAAGTTGCTAATCGAACTGCGCGCCATGACGGGTTAACGAAGGAGGAAGTCTTCGGCTGATTAGCAGGCCGCTGGCTACGCTGGTGACCTTTTGACCCCAGAGGCTCAATCGTCATTAGCCAATGGTTTCCAAGATTGATTGATGTTCGAGGGCAGTCACGGCCAAATGTTGCTGGAGCGCAGAAGTCGGCCGGGGCTGGAAATAAAGCTGTTTTTCACTACGTTAAACGAATCACCGAATATTTGTCAGATTCTTCAACGGCCCAATTTTTAAATTTGGTGAAATGCCCAAACAGAACGCCCATTATTAACTTTCAGCACAATACGTGTTGTGTTAGCTTGTTTTCACATTTTAGGAAAAACCCCTTTCACAGCGAGAGACCAGCCTTCTCTTTATCGCAGAAAAAACGCGACGAAGCCCAGCGGCTGTGGAAACTCGCGACATTTGACCGCGGGAGAAAGGAGGAAGTCGAACGTCCGGGCAGATAAACAAACCAAAACACGCTGTTGTTTCTCAAGCTGTCAGCAGCCTACTGATCTATGTGCGTGTGAGCGCCCCTGTTTTTTTTTTTTTGAATTTTTTTTTTTTCTCGTGAGCTGCCCATCGCATGTTGCTCCCGCACCAATCTGAGAAGCGGGGCACAGTTGTGTGTTTTGATAACAGTCGGAAAAATTCCGCGGCGCTCTCTCCGGGCTCGGCCGCGTCACCTCCGAGCCCTTTCGGAGTGTGTTTTTCTGGCCTTTTTTCTACCTGACGCGCGACCGCGAGAGAGTTCAGCAGAGTCACGCCGCCGGCTCAAGCTCGCTGAGCTCCAGCGGACGGTCCCCTGACAGGAAGTGTCGTTTTTTTTTTTCCCCAGGATGTATATTAAAGCATCCTACGCATCTGGTGGGATAAGCACTGGGAATTGCAGGGACTCCCCTCATGAACAGGATGACGACATTGCATTCATTGTTTCTTTCTTTTTTTTTTTTTTTTTTTCCACCAGACCTCCAACCCCTCCTTCCCCTTTTTTAAACCCCCGTATTAAATTGTCTGCTCCGTACTGCTGACTGAACAAGACTTAAATCCACTCAGACAAGTCCTGGCAGAATGTTCGTAACTGGAAGTATCTGAGAAACATCTTGGTGTTTTTAGGAGTCGGCTTTTTTGGTGTTTCTGCAGGCCGATCGGACGAGGCGTCGGTCGTCGGCGTTTGACGAGCCAAATCAAATATTGATGGCGCTCCAACTGACAGCCAGGCATGAGAGGGGCCCTACATGTGCAAGCTCTGTGTAAAATGCATCAGCACATGAAAGATAATAAGACAGAACTGGAGCATCGTGGCGAATAAGTGGGAACATGATCAAAGGTTATTTCAGGTTGGAGAGCGCGCCGCCGTGATTTGCAAGTGTCTCGCGGCCCCTCGGCGTGTCTCACAGCTTTTGTGGCTGTAAGCGTGCAACAAGAAGATCGGCTCTGCTCCCTCGTTCACGTCCCATGATGCTTTTTGTGTCACCGAAAATCAGAAATAAGGAATCATTTTGACGGGACTTGAAATAAGGGGAAGAGCGGCCCTGTCGCCCCGCAGCCCCGCGCTCCGAACACCGTCGTCTCGCGCTGTGTGACTTGGTTGCCGATCTGTGAATCTCATGATCAGCAGTGCTTTGAAGCTCGTTACGCATTTTTAGACCGACCGCCTCGGCAGACGTGAAAAGACCAAAGAGGACGTTGGCTAGAGGAGGCCAAGACGGGAAAACAAGAGGTGACAACTTTACTGCCGCTCGTCGGTGCAGCTGCTAGCTGTTAGCATCTGCATTTGGAATAAACACAGTGTAGCTAAGCATGGGTGGCGCTTTTTAAGTGCTGGTTTTACTTTAATGTCTAGTTAAGTGACAAATTAAGTCTTTTGTAAAGCAAAACTGCCAACAGTTGCTGGTTTTAGCCTCTCAGATGTGACATTTTGTTGCTTTTCTCCAGGACCGAATTGGGTCTGAGGCTTTAATTGGCTCAAACGCGGACATTTGGACACATTGTTGTCATTCTTATGTGTTGAAAGATTCACAAAAATAAAAGCTGTAGCGCTGAACCTGTTTGTCTGCATTCAACCCTCAGAGGCTAAACTTACTCTAATTGTCAGTTTGTTTATTCAGCGATGGAACGGCTGTCCCTGGCTTTGCTTTTTATAATCGCAGGGAGTTTGCAAACGGAAGACAAAGCATCTATTTCGACATAGCTTTACAAACAGTATGGGCATAATAGATAATTTGCAATTAAGCTGCTTACATCGTAATCCATACTTCGCCTTCTCAGCTGAAAGGAACAGAGGCCTGTGCGGCGCGATCGTGAAAGGAGATAAAACCTTCTCGGACAAATCCAGAATCGTATGCGACCAAAAAGTTCTCCAGCAAATGAATTTGCAGTCTCATGGTGCTGCGTCAGCCATAACTGGAAGGCCACTGCTGGGTTCACCTACCAGCCTCGACGGGAGGCCTCTCATTTTCACACTCGCGCCATAAATACTTGAAACAAACTTATGATTACTAGCATAAACACGGCAGCGCCACGAGCGCACACTGTGAAAATCCAGACCCGTGTTTGGTGTAATCACCGGTTTGCTGATGTAATCTAAAAAAGAAAAAGGGGGGGAAAAAAAGACACAAGCCAGTGTAAAATATGGCTTATTGTTCGAGGCGCTCAGACGGGGTAATTCCACGTCGGGCCGTGCCAGGCTGCCGGCGGCAGTGCCGTGGCGCGCACGCAGAGGCAGGACGGGACGCGGCGGCCAGCAGGGGGACTCGAGCGCCCGATCGGCACGGACCATCTGTGCTGCTGGAATACAGATGGACCTCTCGCTCTCTTTCTCTCTCTCTCTCTCACATCAAACCCCACATCAGACACTCGCATGCTTCAATTTTCTCCTCCATGAATGGAAAGTAATAGCAGCCCACCACCACCACCACCACCACCACCCTCGACCTTCCCTCCCACTCCCCCCCGCCGCCCCCACCCTCCGCCCACCTCCGTGTAGCTGGCGAATTAAAAGCGAGACTCAAACGTATAATCTGCCCGGTCACTCATTCTTCTCCCCCGGACATGGCAATCTGGATAAATCATTCAGAAGAAAAATAAAAGGGAGAAGTGGGGTGCCTCGGCGATGACCCCGTTTCGGCCCCCCCCCCCCCACCCTCATTCAAGGCAGGCGCGGGCCATGGAGGCAAAATGAATTGGTTCCTGCATGGAGCAAAAGCGGAGGGGGGGGGGGGGTGCACCAATCAATGTCCAACCCCCCACCACTGTCATCCATTTTCAGGCCCTGGCACTTCCTGGCATTGCTCTTTTTTTGGGGAGGGGGTGGTATTGATCACAGAGGTCCCAGTCAGTGTTTGGCTTAAAGGCTTTTCTTTCCAAGACCTGGAAAAGTTTGTAATAGATGTGACTGCTAATTGAAAACCGATGCACAGCGTCTGCCGTCCCCCCGGCCCTCCCCTCATTCTTTGCACCCAGGACGGTGATTCAGACATATGCCTCGGCTGTATTTGCTTGATCATTTACCATCGTTTAATGTATAACCCGGGATTAAAGGCGTCACGATGGAACAGCAAATTTTGGCTGCAAATACATACACGCAAGAGGGAATTCTTTTATTGTGAAATTCCGCAACAGTTATACTTTAACCCTTTAACCCTTAGTCTGATTTATTTCTTCATAAAGTATCATTTTATTTTACTTATTTTTTCAAAACCATTTGATTTTTGGTAATTCATATTGGGCCATGCCAGCTGATTGCTAGAAGCCTGTACATAGAAAGATTGTGGGTCTTCTTTTGGCCTGCAAGGAAATAAAACATACAATAAAAAAAAAAAAAAAAAAAATCCATTACTTTTTTTCTTATCTCTGTTTGAACACAAGAATAAGGACTTCTTACTGGTTTCAAGGTGTGAAAGGAGACACTTGAGTGCCTGACCGTACAAAGGTCGGCATTGTCACCTGTGGCAGGAAACTGTAACACTCGGAGGTCAAAGGACAAGGGGGCGGAGCAACAGCGTCATGCCGGAGGACGACTGTAGGATCACTCGAGCCGTAACATGGAAAAGATAGAAGTGAAAAAGGCTGGGCGGTTGCAGTGAGCGCACAGCTGCACGTTTCTCCTCACCTTACAAAAGGAACAGTATCAAACGCGAGCCATGGCGATCCATATTCATGGACAATCCGGGCTTATTATCGGCGTTTACCCGTGAAGCCGGCAGTCTGTTTTCTGCGCAGCGATCTCTCAATGGGTTTAAGTGTTATCATTAAGCTGTTATCCCCTCACATTATCCCTGTTGTAGTTGGGAGCTGTCTGGGGCAACTGTGACCTCAGCTGGGTCCTCCCTTGTTCCTGGAGCAGATGTTAAAAAAGAGAGTCCCCTCTTCCCACCTCAAACACACACACACACCCCCCACCGCCCCTCCAACATTCTGGTTGCACACACACACGTACACACAAATGCAGGCACACAAACTATCCCCCCGCGCCTCCTCCCTTCACCCAGGCATCTAATTAGGCCTACAGCACAAAGACTCCCAGATGTCAGCGTCCTCCTGGCCTCCTTTGATTATATCCTTTCCACCCCACTGGCTGGCTGGGCCGACTGGCTGGACGGCCGGCTGGGGGCCATGTGGGCTATAGGCGTCGACGCGTGTCATTCGACGCAGGTCAACAGCGGACCGGTTTAACATATCAGTAATTGCCTTTGGTGTAAATCACCGGGAATCAGGAGGGAGGGAGGACAGTCCTGAGAGTGTTGCCAAGCAGCCCCCGTAGATTCTCATGAACTCCGGCAGAGCTGCATTTAATAAATACGTCCGACAACCGTTGGCCACCACGGCAATTAAACCGGGGTTAAAAAAGCGTTTTTTAAAATTCAAATTCTGATTCCAGTCGCATCTGTCTTGGCTGAGGCCAAATGCTGAATCCAAAATGAAAAAAAAACCCCAAAACATTATGTTTGATGATTTTGCAGTCCCTCCATAAATGTTTATGAAGATCAGCATGGTCGTCCGTTACGCACTTTATTGATTTGATTTGTTTATATGTTGTTTCGATATTGTTCATACTGTTCATTTTGGGTCAATTTCTGTTTTGTAATATTCTTATATTCTTTGTTATACACTGGCACTTCCTCCCTGTATCTGACTATACAATTTCCTCGAGGATTAATAAAGTATTTGTGATTCTGATTCACTTGGGGAGTGTAAACTTTTGCAAATAGGAAAAAAAAGATGTGTCATCATCTAACCAGGCAGGCAAACCACTTTTTGGGAAAACCAGACAGCGCTTCAGTTATTTAGCCAATGATGCACCAGATGCCACATCAAAAAACAGGAAAAAAACCCATACGCGAGCTACCTGCTCATAAGCACGTGCAAGTTTGCAGTGCTGCATCAGGCTGTTTTACTCGAAGCCGCGTTGTGACAGTATCGCGCCTCAGCTCAGGCGTGAGACCAGCTCTTCGATAATTTGTCTGCGTGAGGCGTTGAAATGTTGGCATACGCTATTTGCGCCCATGTGTCTGGAGTCAACGGTGCGCCCAGGGCACATGGGAGAAGTTTTCCCTGTTTTTTTTTTTTTCCTTCCTCTTCCAGACAGCCTTTCTCACATGTGGTTGACACCGTGAAAGGCGCTGTCTCGAGCCAAGCTATAATCTTTTTCTTAAGCCTTTTTGTTGCTGTAACGTTATCGAAGTGTGGTAACAAGTGGGCAAAGTGATGCAAAAGTCCCGCACTCAAACCGCCCATCCGCCGCAAACCTGCTCAGCTGGCGGGCCGCGTGGCCTGTTCTCAACCCGGGCGCAAGCAAATTACATCGCTAACTCGGTCGGAGCCGCTGATGGATGCAGGCCCCATCTTATCCCGATGCTGTGAGAAACCGAGCGGGTTGAAGTCGCTCGCGAGCGCTCCGCAGACGCCTCTGCGCTGCGCGCGTTTGACTGATATGAGAGATGAGTTGTCTCTGGCTGGCTGACAGGGTGTTGAAGGGTGTAGCGCGGAGTAGATGTGAAAATAATTCAACACTTCTAGTCGCACCTGAAGGCGTTCGGGGGGAAAAAAAAAAAAATCAAACCCCCGCTTCTGCAGTTGGAAAGAAAGGCGGCGGCGTCGCGCTCCGGCATGCAAAGTCAAACCAGCCCGTCAAAAGCTGGAAGGCAACCGAAGTCTAAACGCTGTTTGTCCAAGGTTGGGCTTTTCTCGCGCTTTATTGGCAGCCCTTATCTGAGTGTCCCCCCCATATCTTTGCGCTTAATGTGTTTGTTTAATCTTTATCACTTCCGATCCGCGCGCGGCCTCGTCCGTCGCACTTTCGACGCCCGAAGGAAAATGGTGTCACTGTTTTCTATGTCGGGTCTGGGCAATCAGGCGCAGTGCTGTAATCCATTTTAATCATTTACTCTCAATTTCCTACATCCACCCCCTTCCCTCTCTCTTGCTCTCTCTCTGCATCCAAGGGGAAGCTGTGGGCTTTCACATCCTCTTCTAATCTTTAGCGGAAAGGGACCAAACCGAAAGCGCAGTCTAAACACAGACCCCAGGATTGCATCTGATGCGAGACGCTTGCACAATTAGTCCACGCAAAGCCACAGGGAGAGACGAGCAGCCCCGGCCCGGGCCTGATGTTTCTGTGTCATTAAAGGCAGCGCATTCCGCTTCCTGTTCACTGATTAGGCAACTTCCTTGTGCACCAGATCGCCCGGGGGCTATTTGGAAATGGGACGTGTGAGAGTGTGTGTCATGTTTAGCGACACGGCATCAGTTGCGGTTACCGGCGGGAGCCGTGCGCGCGGGCCGATGCTTGGCGGCTCGCTTTGTGCCGACGTATCGGTGGACGGGACATGTCATGTTGATGCGCGAGGGCGTTTGACGTGTGCGGTCACACGGTCGGGGCTTCAGATAGGGTGTAACGGATATACCCTTCAGCAGATGCTGGGAGAAAACAAAAAAAAAAAGGCAGTGGGATCGTATTTTTGCACGTACGGTTGCATCAGGAGGTGAATGTGGAAAACAGATTTTGAAGTTGGCGGGTTGTTCTTACGCCACTTGGTGAGGCCAGTGTAGAGACAGGATTTGCCTCTGCACACACGGCAATCCCAGTTGTGTTGCCACAGACGAGGTCTCTGACCCCCCGGCCATCAGCTGACCTTTGACCCTGTCCTCGCCAGTGAGGAAGTGGTGTGACTCCTCTGTGCGCAGCCACCGCGAGCGCAGCCGAGCCAGGGCTCTTTGTAAAGAAGTAGTATGCGTGAAGTGAAGTGTTTATCTTCTGCTGCGGCCTCAGCCAGGCCAGGTCGGACTGGTTCCCAGCGCTGTTTGGAGAGGCCTAGAAAAACAAAGGGCTGAAGCTTGGCAGTGGTGGTGGGGGTCAGGGACGGAGTAGTGGGACGGCCTGGTGACGCCGAGACCAAGCGGCAAGATCTAGCCCGAGCTCTGTGAGCTGCGAGTCCTCTCAGGCCCCCGGACGAATCCCTATTTCCACTTGGTTATTGGCTTGTATTTTTTTAGAATTGAAAAAAAAAGAAAAGAAACTGAAGCAAGTGCGAGAGAAGGCAGACAGAAGAGATTAAGGAGGACAGAACAGGAAAGGGGAGGGAAACAGCTGTGACTATAACAGCGCCGCTTGTCTAGACTTGGACTCTGATCTCATGTAAAAAAAGGTGAAGGGCCCCCATAACAGTGGAAACGTGACCCACCGGACGTGAGGTATTACTTATTGACTTTCCCCCGTCTCCGCCTGCCCTCCACTCCTCCCCCTTTCCCTCCCCGCAGGGCTGCCCAGGTGTATGCGTCGCCGCCGGGCAGAGGGACCATGAGCAAGCACGTGGGGAGGAGAGAGCAGCTCAAGAGATTGTCCCTGGACGGCGGCCCACTGGTGAGCACATCCGCAACGTTATCAATTGGTTTCATGGGATAAGAATGGCTCGCGCGTGCAGACTGTGAAACGCCTTTTAAAAAAAAAATAAAAAAAATGTAGCAATGCGTCAGAACCATAGTCCCCACAGAGCGACCGCTAGCCACGCTTCCTCCGCGAGGTCCCAGCGGTGGCGCTAATAAACGGCAGCGCCGGTGCTAACTACCCCGCCGTCTGCTGTTTATTCAATCCGCTGCAAATGAAAAATGCTTCACTTCCTGTGTTTACGCCGATCTTTCCCGGGAAAGACCCACTGAAGCCAAGTGGTTAGAACTTGTAACAGTAGCCGGCGGGTACAACGGCGTGCCGGGAGGGAACCTCACTCCCTGACAGCTTATGAGACACCCCGATGCCTGCACAAGTGGGATTTACCTGGGTAGCAATGCCATGCCCGGCATTTGTGCACAAAACACAGGTTATAAGCCTAATTTTTTGCATCCTGACAATGGGCGTGGGAGGAAATATTACACTGACGATATCAGAGATGCATTGAAATTCAAGCGCGCATACACACACGCGCGCGCACACACACGCGCTTTCACGTGTTGAGCAGCAGAGCGGAAAAACAAGCCTCCCACGAGTGTGTTTGTGAACAAAAAAACAAAAAAAAAAACGCCGCTGATTGACAGGCTTATCTCCACGCCGGCCAGCGCCGGCGAATCACAGGAGTGGAAACTTGTTTTGGCTGAGGGTTAACTGAAGGTGAATCTGCTCGCAAGTGCCTCTTTGGAATGTCAAGTGCGGCCATATACAGTGTTGTGTCTGCGAGGGAGTAAAGGACCCCCCCCACCACCACACACAGACACACACACACACACTCCCTCATCCACTGGTGCACACAGTGCGGTCGTTGCACAGGAAATAATAAATCAAGTGTCTTAAAATAGCCTTTCATATAGTCGCAGATGCTCACTGCGGATATGCATTTGTTTCAGATTAAATGTCAGCTGCAGACTGCAGTTTGTGGCAGAGGAGGCTGTGGATTTATTTAAAGGGAGAAAAAAAAATCTAACAATTTACAATTGCGGAGGCTTTTTTTTTTTTTTTCCCTTCTTGCGATGCCGCGATAACGCTTAAACGTGTCAAGATACGTGTGTGACTCGACCTGACTGGCTGTCTTCTCTTAACCCGCCGCCGCTATGATAATTAGTTCTTTAAGGAAGGGAAACCCAGCGCTGCCTGAACAGATCTTCTCTTTAATGGGACTAATGAACCCGCTCTTAAGGGCACAGTATGTCATTTCTGCTGCCAAAAAAAAAAAGAAAAGTACTTGGATGATGTTGTGAGGCAGTGTGGGATCATGGGATGTTGTTGTCGTTCTCGTTAAAACTGCCGCTGTTTTTTTGTTTTTTTTTAATCTGATGCGAATCTTCATGTATGCGACAGATTTATTCACGCTGGGTTCTGGCGTAGCGGCTCGCGGGACGCCGCTTCAGCGGCTCGTTAGCTGACAGGCAAAATGGTGAATTCAATCATGGAGAGGCCAAAAAAAAAACCAAAACAAAAAAAAACAAACCCTAAAACAAAATCATACGACAAGCGGCGCTGTAAGTGTGCTGAACAGTGATGTGGCATGCATGCTAGCGCGGCTTTTCGCAGTAGCTGCTTAAATAGCGCATCAAATGCAGCAAAGCATCAAAAACGCGACGATTAATATTGAGCTTGGTGGCTGATGATGTCATTGAGACCCACTTATGTAACATTAGACATTTCGCTGCATTTGAAATATTGGCGGAAACATCGGGGACAGTGTCATTTTTTTTTTGACATCTTAATGTGGAAACGCGACATCCTCCAGCTTTAAAAGCCGTCCCTGTGATTAGCACACAAAGTAGCGACGTCATGAATTACGAATTATAGTCGTCGAATCCAGAGAACAATCAGAGTTGAGTGGAAAAGTTTTAGTTTGGACTTTTCGTTTCATTCGGGACAAAAGCTTGTAGATTATTCGCCGCTCGGTCTGAGCGAGGCGAGAAGCCCGGCGGAGGCGCACTTGAATCCTTTTGGTGAGACAAAACACTGCAGTCTGCCTGATTTATAATTTATACATATAATGTTTTTTAGCCTTGGGAATTTGCCGCCGTCTCTCCGTCGCTCTCAAAGCTTTTGTTCCGTATCAGACGGCCTCTGAACTTTTTTCTTTTCCTTTTTAAAAAAAACAAAACAAAAAAAAAAATAGAAAGAAAGAAAAAATTACAAGTTATTAGTTGATATGCCGCGGCTTGAATTGGTTAAATTGGATACATGGCGACCTGATTCGCTGTGAGAGTGAAAGTAGGTCATATTTGTGATATGGGTTTATGATTCAACATGCTCACATTTGTCCACTCGACTATCCATGCATGCCCCCGCCCCCCTTCTGTTTTTTTATTTTTTTTCATTGCGCCTCTCTCTACTCGTTTAGCTTGCTCGCTGACACCATCACTCCCTTCTTTTTCTCTCTCTCTCTTTTTTTTTTTTTCCTTTCTCTCTCTTCTTTATCTCCAAATGATTCACTCTCGTTCGGAGCAGCAGGGGCGTAAGGTTGTTTTGGGACATGCGGACGCCCGGAGCGTTTTTGGTGCAGGTCCAGCATGGATCTGGTGGCGCTGTGCAGATTTGATTCCATGGCATCGGCAGCCATGACAAGTGCAAGCTGCTCGCGTCAGTGCGGCGAATCTGAAGTTGAATAACGAGTCTGTTGCAGGTTATTTCCTTATTATGGGCACGCACGCGCTCTCTTTGATCGGAAAGCCAGGAAATATGACTCCCAAAGACTGGTTGATTTTCTGCACGTCGTTATGAGCCATAATCCTAAAGCTTTTACACTGTTGATGAAATCATATCGAACCGATTACACAGAGCATTATGCGACGTCATTTACATTTAATGGCAACGAGGGTGAATCACAATGACAAGCAGCGCAAGCGGCACAGTTAATGGTTGATCTCAAGCTGCGTAATAATATCTGATGCGCTGGATTGATGTCACGCCGTTGTCAAATGGGCTTTTTGTTCGCTGTGCGAGCCGCACAGTTTTTATGGGGATGACCAGAGTGAGGCCATTATGCGCATGGGAGGGCATTTTTTTCTGGAAATGCTGTCATCCTCCGACACTTTTTAGTGTCGTTTGTAGCCATCAGTGACAGATGAGGACTCGTGTTAACCTCACGCAACCTTCAACTGTTGGAAGCGATATTGAAGTTAGCCTGTTGTAATTGCTGTTCAAACCGATAATTACATGTAATTACGCACAAGACACTTGTGTCAAACACGCTGACAAAAGTCACGCTCTTGATTAAATTCCTAAAGGATAAGTGCTTCTCGGAAATCGGACGCATCAGTTCGCCAGCGCATAAGAATCCGATGATGGCTTTGAAAGCGGTTTGGTTGTCAGGCAAAAAAAAAAACAAAAAACGCATGAGGAAAGATTGCTTGATTTATATACAGAAACTATAAACACTCCTGAGCATTATCTCGCAGTAAAGTTCCCATCAAGGTCTCAAACCTCTTGATCACTGCATGAATGTGTTTTTTTCATGGCAGATTGATATAAACTCGGTTATGCAAACAACGCTCTCAGATCGGCCTCGATCCCGGTGACAGGCATTGCGTCTAGAAATTAAATCTCATGATCAACCACGAAAGCTTGATGCAAAATGCTGACGTGGACGCATTTCCAGCGACGACGTCACGGGCGGTGGCGACTTATCAAGGCGGCCGTTGAGAAAACCCTTTGTTGAATTATTGTATCTGGATGCCGATCTTGATCTTTCCTGAAATTTTATCAGTTGTTCCTCAGGGAAAGTCTTACCCACAAGAAAAAAACCCCAAACAAACAAACATCAAAATCCATTCATAACTTGCTGCTTACAAGACCAGACACGGGCTCTGGTGCAGTCATGTTGAATCGGGCTGTTTGTGCTGGTAAAACGCGTCCGCGTGGGTACAGCGGCCATGGAGGGACGGCTCTGGGGGCGTGTGGGGTGGCCGCTACCACCGCAGATTACAGCCTCGACACCCCCCGCTTTGGCTCCGCCCCCGTTTGCTCATCCGAGAGTCGTTTAATTTGAGGCCGCTGAGTTTAAGTTTTTCTGGGGTCTTTATCTCTCCAGCGCTGATGGGGGACTTGATGTCCCTCGCCCCTGTGGCCCTGCCGACTCCGGCGCAGATAAACTCGCCGAGTCCTGTAAACACTCCTTTTCCTGGGAGGATATGAGCCTCCGATACATTTATTTTTTCAGGCATCTGGGAAAACACAAGAGGCGGTTTCTGACATTCCGTCAGCGGACAGGCACGAGCTTTGATGCTCCGGCTTTCCCCCCGTGTCGTCTGCGCGCCGTTATTTTTTGGCACAGGTGTCCGGATTCCGAGCCACATCTGCTCGCGAGGCCCTTTTACATAACGGGCCGCATGACGTGGACGGATGACCCCGCCGTCCGCCAGTGTTTTTTTTTTTTTTGACTCAGTGCTCAGTCATTTTTGTCACAAGGTTGTCACCCTCCTCGTGGGAGATTAACGCTCGTGTGTCTCATCCGGAGAATGGTTGGCCTGGTTTCGCTGCCTTTTACACGTCACAAGCATTCCATGTGTTCCGTGGCCTGTTCGGGGATGATGCACAAGGGAGCTTTTCCAAAGGCGACAAAAGGAGACAAAATACCATATGTCAGCTGAGGACCAGGTAAAATATTTATGCCTGCTTTTCTTTGGATGGATTACATGACCCAGCTTCATGCAGGGACCATCAATCGTCTTTGGGTTATTTGGCGTACACGTGCATATAGGGCTTGAATGTCAGTCTGGACCACCAACTCAGACATGCATAATGCAACGAGCCAACATATGCTCCATAAATGTATACAGGCAAGGTTTAAGGGAATTTTCCTGGGTGTGTTTGCTTCAGAGCTGCTCAAAGCTGCAGGCTCCATTCACCTAACTGACTTTATGTCTTTTGTGTGTGTTCATGGTAAAGCGTTTGCGGATTTCTAAGTAAAGGGAGTGGACCCTTTCGTCAGTGTTAATTTGTTATTATCCCGCGTTGTCACAGGAACTAGGTTGGGTTGGACCTAATCTAATCTGGATCAGGTTAAGGAACGGCAGCAGAAACAGGCTTGCGAGTAACTGGGGCACCATAATTTGCATTACATAACACTGGCAGTGTTGCTGGGCTGATTCTGTGCCTCTATTTATTTTTATCATTTGATGCTCGCCTGCAGTTGGGACTCTCTTTGTCATGCGGGGTTGTGCGCGGTGAGCGCGATGGCCGCGGACCATCCGTGAGCTGTTGCCAGTCGCTGCCAGTGAGCCTTAACTAGGTCACCTCCGAAGCCTTTTCAAGGCTCTACAGAGGCTCTCACATGGGACGATTCACCAAAAGTTCCGTGAAGGTGAAAAAAAAAAAAAAGATCACGAAAATGAAAGGTGGGGGATGAAATTGTGCGTCAAAGTAACCTGCTGGTTTGTCAGCTGAGGAAACCAAAATCATGAGGACAGCGGCGGGGCAGAGTGGAGCGCTGGAATATCATCATATTCGTACGAAAAATCACAAGTCACATAAAGTGGGTGCGTCGGAGCTGAGCAGAGAAGCCTGAAGAAATACGCGGAATTAGAAGTGCTTTGTGCGAAACTCCAAATCGATTGATGCGTTCCCGCCGTGTCCAGTGATGGTGGAAGCATTTAGCTGTTTTGCTCAAATAAAAGTAGCTAATCTACACTACACTGCGTAGCATCACCAGCATAATGAACACATAGAAAGTAGAAGTATTGTCCCTCTAAGAGTTACGCAACTATACGTAAAAAGTGAGGACCTGAGGTAAAAATCAAAATAAGCATGCACCAAAACACGATAACTTAATGGTATGGTGTGTTTTGAAGTTACATAAATTTGTCCCTTTAGCTCTCAATGGTTATGACTTTTCGATATACTTTCTCAGAATGTGAAAAAATTCAACTGATTAAATAATCGGTTCAAAAAAATTTTTTTCATTTAGTTTTTACACAGCAGACTAATCACATCTCACCTCAAATGCAGAGCTACACAACTTTATTTGTTTTTGAGGACCCTGACAAATAACCCGTATTACAAAAAGGTCTGAAACAAATTAAACAGGAACTAAAGATATTTAAAAAAAACTGAAATTGAAAACCCAAAATCAAAATAAAATGAAGCTGATGAGAAATGCACTCTATTGTACACACGATAACCTATAATAACCCTGCCGAATACCTCAAAAAAAAAGTTCTTAAAGGGGTAGTTCACCCAAAAATGAAAATTCATTGCAGCCAAATCCAACACAATCGGAGGAAATGGCGAACACTTGTTTAAATGTGAACAAAAATGGAAAAAAACGGCCTCCATGCTGCTCATGTGGCTTCATCCAAGTGTCCTCAAAATCCAGCTGATAACACCGTCACGTACACGGCGTCTTTAGCTTAAACGTGGCCGTTGTGTTAACGGTTGGTGTGAAACTCCTCCGCATGCGAGAGGTGTGTGGCGGTCTAAGTACGAATTCTTCCACATAATTAAGTTCATTCTTACATCTTGGCTCTTGCTCCCCAAAGTTTCTCGTTGTAAATGGTCTTGGCTCTGCCCCTTATGGTGTGTAAATACCTGCAGTGCTTCGTAAACCTCCCCTCATGTAAAACTTGTGTCGTCGCTTGAAAAACGGGTGGAACTGCATCTTCTCCCTTCAGCCCGAATGAACGCAGCTTGCATCCGTGCACCCGTGCACCCACACTGCATTATGAGCTCATTATCGCCAAAAAACACTCTC
>CAAKHG010041827.1:0-12837 GCA_901007715.1 Dactylopterus volitans | reverse complement strand
GATCGTAATCCTAAATTGAACCTGTGTCACCTTTTATTCATGCACACAAGCACAACACATTGTCCAACCATATACATCAGCTGTTTGTAGCTATGGTTTAAAAAAAACATTTTTTTTTTTGGTGGCAACAGAGGAGCATGTAACCAATTGTAATTGAGGAAGGTTATATAATTTTCGAATAGCCCTGGTAGGTTGACAGGGTCAGTGAACTGGGAAAAACTCCACTACCAGTTTACCCAATTTTTACATTTAAGATAAGACACAATCATTCTTTTAAGACATTGTTATTGTATGTCAAGTGTATTTTTGCATTTCCTGTTAGTGGACTTTAAGTTGAAAATAAAAAGTTTTTTTTAGACCCTGGAGGGGGGGCGGGATTTATGACTTTTCATAAGGTTTTTGGTAAACATTATGATCAGGGTGATCCAAAATTGCTAAATAGTGTTTTTTTCAAGTTACATCTAGATTCAGTTTTTTTTAAATGCAACACGTAGGATTTGAATGTGTCCAACATAACAACGCCAATTTCCCGCTTATAAAATCATAGTTTTAGGTATTTCAAGCATCAGCAAAGGTGAGACGGACGACCTCAGCCGAGCATCGTCACTGCCTGCCGCTGTGAGATGACGGACTTGTGATTCAATCTCTGTTCCCGAGTGCGCGTCTGACAATGGCGCCCGTGCTTCCACGGGCCTCCACATCCAAAAATTGCATTTCGTATACATCACCGCCGGTGTCTCGTCCACGCCGACTCGAGCCCCCTCGCCAGTCAATGCAATCACGATAAGGGCGGGAATCTAACGGACATGAATGAAGCCGCTTATTCTCATTTCAATCTGGTGTTTGTTTCCACTCCACCAGACGTGATGAAGCTTTTTGGGGAAACAGGGAGAAGCCTTTTCTCATCTCAGGCACAATTTCAGTTTAATGGGAAGAAAAGCAGGGTAGAGTAAGTTCGAATCAAGAGGTGATAACACACACACACACACACACACACACTTCGGCATCTCCTCCTGCTGCCCATATGCACTCATCGTTGGGAAAGCTGACTTTGCGGCCAATTTAACCTCCACGCACGGCAGAATCGGACGGCGCGCGCAAGCACAGATGCATAAACGCGCTGCGAGCGCGAGCCGAGTTCACGTCGAGCCCAGGCGGTCAGAAATGCTGAGTGTGTGAGTGGATGGACACACACACACTCCGACAGCAGGGGGCCAACACCTCATCCTCCATCTTCTACCAGCAATGATGGTGGTTTTTTTTTGTTTTTTTTAATCTCCTTGCACTCTAATAGTCAAGATTTTATTTTTATTCATTCATTTGTTTTTTTGCTTTAATCATGACGTCATCATGGAGTAAATGCTTCTGGCTCGCTCTGGGCTCCACGTGGCCGCTGGGATCCTTTTCTGGCTACTAGCTAACCATTAGCACTAGCGTTGCATTCACTGACATGCAGTAAATTGAGCTTCTGGACAGAAAAAAAAAAGGCTGGTGGCAATCAGAACTGCATTGACAAGGCAAAGCTTAAGTGCCAATGGTGCTATTATTCTCGAGCCGTTACTTTGTGCAATTGACATTTACTGTGCTGCATTTATGACCAAAAAAAAATTAGTATATTTTCAGTTAATCCAAGGGCTCAAAGTTGATGAAATCTCACCAGAAAATGCTCAAATGAATTATTGCTGGAGGGCAAAAACAAACACCCGACATGTTGAAAGTGTGGCACTTTGTACCAGAAGTAGTTTTTTAATTGACCTTCTTTTTCATTCATGTTTTTATTTTATCCATGTACAGTTTTTGGTTTCTCTACATATTCTTAAAATTCTTTTTGTAATTATTATTATTATTATTGTTGTAGTTGTTAATGATAATAAATATGATAAATGATGCACTTTATTAATAAAACACTATTTGGATAAAAGATGTTGCTCCAATTGCTTCACAATAATAGATATTAGATTTAATAAGATACATATAATATAATAATAGATATTGTTAAAAAAATAAAGAAAAACCAAAAAAAGTTTATGTTGACAAAATAAAAACATCAATATGAAACAAAGTCAAATGGAAAAAAAAACATGTTTTTGTACAAGATGCCACGTTTTCAACAGGTCATTTACAACATGATTATTATTTTTGTTGTTGTTGTCACTATTACAAATAAAAATTGTAGTTTTCTATGACACACATTGTCACCTGCTGTGATGGCATGTCACATAGCGCAGCCAAGGTCATTTTATTTGCAAACGCGAACTGTGAATCCCTCTCAGACACGCACGCTTTTACAATGGGCATCCATGACATCTGCCGGGCAGGGAGGAGGCGTCTCCTAGCAACTGGTCCTCAGCTGAAACCCTCAGTCACATGCGCTCAGCAGCAGAGTGCACTGGCGCAGCGCTGTGGCGGCTCTCGTGAACTGATGTAAGGCTGAACAGGCGGTAAACATTTAAAAAAGAGCAAACGCGAATCATTCGGAGCGCTGAGAGACTTGTTTTTGTTTTTTTTTGTTTTTTTTAATGGCTCAGACGGCGTCGTTGATGACATCACAGCCCCATCCAGGCGAGCAAAGCACTTCGTCGAGCGGGACATAAATTCCGAAGGCGAGACAGATTTACGTTGATTGAGATGAGCCAAACACGCCCCCTTAGGTGATAAAGTGTCACAGACAATCATCCATCCGGCTCACACCGTGTAAAAAAAAAAAAAAAAAAATCGGCACGTTTTGACAGTTACGTGCGATTTCAGTCCGCTTTTCTCGTGAGATCATGAGTGAAGGGGTGGGCCTCGCTCTCGCGTCCTCCCCGTTTCTCACTCAGCATCTCCTGCAGGTTTTTTTTCTTCTTCTTTTTTTTTTTTAAATTATTATTTCTTATCTCATCAGCTCAGCCTCCAAGGAAAGAAGGGAGACGTCTTGTCATCCATCAGCGCGCCATCACTCATCTCCCAACAGTTTGTTTGTGGGCCTCTTCCAAACCGGGGAGGGAATTTTTTGGGGGATTTTTTTGTGTCCTGGAGGAGGATCAACTCAGCAGAGAAGAAAAAGTGTTATTCAAGGTTATCAAAGCAACAGCCGCATCATCATCATCATCATGGTGGTGACCTCTTCGTCCTCCCACAGCAAATGCTTACAAAGAGGCCCATTAATTAACCTCCTCTAAAAAATGGGAGCCACTCTATATTGTTTTTCGTTTTGTTTTTTTAATTTTATCTTTTGGATTTTCCATTCATCATCAGGATTTTGCCTTCTTTCGACTCAGAGGTCATTAATAACTGCGTGTGTGTATGCGTGTGTGTATGTCTTATCATGAAATTTTACTCTTCCTCAGCCAAACATCATTACTAATGTGGTTGTCCCCCATAAGTGCGTGTTATTATGCTGTCCTGTGCGTTTTTGTACTTGCCTGCTACAAATAAGATGAACAAAAACAAAAAAAAGGATACTTTTGCCAGAAAAAAAAAAGAAAGAAACTGGCACCTTCTTTAAGCAGAATTTCTGAAGGTTGACGATGGCCGTATGTTTCTGAGTGGTGCATCTGTCTGGCTTTAATTACAGAGCTTTTGCTTTATAGGCTTTTTGCAAAGCCAAAGTAAAAGGAAAAGGAAGGTTTCGCTCAATGTTTGGTAACTAAAAGAAAAACTCGGTCACGGGGTTAAAGGTGACGAGCGAAAGAAGAAACTGGAAAAGGAAATAAACTCCATTAGGAGTGACCTCCTCCTGCGAGGTTGTGCTGCGCTGCCAGCAGCTCTCCACTTCCTCCTTCGGTAATGACAGATGGATGAATGTGAACACAGGTCACCTCAGGAGACAGAGCAAACGGGAACGCTGCTGTTTGTCTTGAGCATAAAAAAAAAAGAAAAGAAACACTCATCAAAGTCAAAGGCACTGAGATGAAACTGACAATCCTCTCTGTTCATTTATTAAGGTCTTTAAGGACACTCAAATGTGTTTTTTTTTTTTTTTGAGAAAACAAAAGGAAATTACATTATTTGGCTGCTCTTCTTTATCTTTGACTTCTCAACCCTGGGCACTACTTCCCGCTAGGATCTCCAGTGGAAACAGCTCAGCACCAAAGAATCACAAGTTCGGGATGCCTCTGATCACGTCTCTGAGCGTTCCTGCTCTAAATCAGTATTGATTAGGGTTCAAAAAGAAAAAAAAAATGATGGCAACTAAAAAGTAAAGTCTGAAATAAACTTTTTGCTTGGCTTCGTTAAAAAAAAACAACCCTAAGAACCCCCCCAAACATTTGTTTTAAACATCCAAGTTTTATTTCTTAGTTACCAAACAGCTCAGACTAGCTATGGCTTTGTTGCCGGGGCTTTAGCGCGAACGTGCAACCGAATAATCTGCATTACTCAGAGCTTGTCACCACACTTGGCACCGGGAGCCTGAGAGTGGGTCAGCCGAGGGTTCCGCCGCGCGCTCGATCACGGCCGAGGGAACGCTGGCTAATTACAGTTTTAGTAGAGCCGAATCGATATCTGCTGAGTGCGAATTCGCTCTAATGAGCAATTAATTGTGCTGCGATGGAGCAGACGCAGTGGCTTCATCTCGGCGATAATGCGCTCCTACATTCATAAAGGAGACCTCTGAGGAATATGAACGTTTTCCTCGCGTGCATGCTAAAGCCAAACAGCCCGTTGAAACGCCCTAACATCAGAGAATAAAGTGATAATGGATGAATATTAATTCTTAGACGCTCAAATGGTGCCTGTTAGCATCAGTTTACTATCAGAGATTTGAAAGAAAATCTCTGATGTTCTGGTCACCTGTAATTGAGTGGGGTCGGTCCTGATCTGCGGCGAGATGAACCCTCCTCGTGGCGCCAAGACGCTGCCGGTTGGGCGGCCGGTGATTCTGTAAGACTGATGAGGCCGAACCCGGGAAGTCTGGGCGCCGCGGCGGCGAGGTGGAGGCGAGTAGAGAGGCTGACGTCGCCATGCTGTCCCACCTTAAGTGAGCCCGAGAGGGGGGAATGCAGGCTGAGACGTAAGCTTAGCATGCTGCGGCTCAAGCTAGCTAGCCAGTTGTCAGATATGGGCAACATTTTCTTTCAAAGAGTCGTGCTGACTTTGATAAAGTACGCAAAAGGATTAAGTTCTTCTCTTAATGAGATGACAAGCTACTGTAATAGTTAGCATGCTTGGCCAAAAAATGTCCCCTGACATTGTTCCGCTGAGGTTGTGAATGTCAACTTTTAATATTTGTTTTGATTCTGTCGTCTCAAACGCCGCGACTCTGACCTGACACGAGAAGTGAGCAAGAGTCCGGTTCAATCCAGTCAGAATGCAAACAGCGCCCCCCTGCTGGAATCAACAGAAATGGCAGTGCGGTGTCGTGAGATTCATCGTACAATAATGCAATTTTCATGACTATCTGGAGCAGTGTTTTGTTCTTCCTTGTCGACTTTGCAGGCCGGATTATTATAGGAAACACAATCAATGAACTGCAGAGCTCAGTTTAGACTTGATACAACAGTCAGCCATAACATTATAACCACTGGGTGTGTACCAGAGAGTATAATGCAACAGCCCTGCAATAAATTCTCCCTTCAGGGAGATTTTTATGTTGAATTTTTGTTGAGCCTGTTTGAGAGAGGTGCTGATATATTTTAAGGATTGTGATTGGGACTGTAATTTGCAGCCCTGTTGACCTGTACTGGGTTACAATGAGAGTTGACCCTTATTAAAACAACAAAAATTCAATTCTCCTGAAGGGAGAATTCATTGCAGGGCTGTTGCATTCTACGGTAAACATGCAGTGGTCATAATGTTATGGCTGATCGGCGTACGTCAGCATCATGCTGATAGCACAAACACTCAGACACGACAATAGCGAGAGAGAGGAAAGAGATTTAACTCTTGGAAGTCAAATGAGGACGCCGCCTCGCTCTTTTCCGCTTTTGGAAAACTTTTTTTTCCCCCTTGTCTTCTGGATAGCGGGGGTCTGTATCGCCGTGCTGCACAGCCAGAGGTGATTCTTTACGCTTCAGATGCGGGAAAAAGTCAAAATCCCCCCCCCCAAAAAAGGGCTTTCAAACGCAGCCTTATTGTTTGTCTACAGGCTAAAGAACCCATTACATTTCTCCACACTGAACCGGCCTCCCGTCCATCTCTCCTTCTCGGCGGCGGAGCTGCGATTTCCGAACGCCCAGTCAGCTACTTTCTAATCCAATCGCAAGCCTCCGGTGTCCCGCCGTCACCTGTCAGTTTGCTTTATCCACACAGGATCGCCCGGCCCATCAGTCATGTGTTATCTAATGTAACAACCCTGTTCTGCGCGGCCTGTCGCGCAGTTCACACTTGAAACGCTCTGAGAGGTGATGTACGAATGTGTGTATGTGTGTTTGTGTGTGTGTGTGAGGTGTGTTGCGTGTCGTGGCCCGAATGCTAAAAGCGATCATGTCAGCGTGTCCTGATCTGCAGGGTCGAGATCATCCAGTGAGGTTTTTTTTTTTTTTACTGGTGTTGGCTTTGAAGAATTGACGCAAACAAACTGGCAGAAGAGAATTAAAAAAGTAAAGTCACCACAACGTCCATGCGGCAGCTGTCCAGAGACTTTTTTTTTTTTTCACCAAGGACAAGACTGAAGTTTGAATCTCAGCTTTAGCGAGAAGGATGGGGGGATTGGAAAACTCAAATTTGGAAACAGACTACTCATGCCCAGAGTTTCAGGGATTTGAGATTCTGGGGAATTCTGTGGAGAGACGACCGGCGCTGGAAGCGGGTCGTCGTTCACCCGGACAAATCACATTTTGAAGTTTGAGGAATCACCTCAAAGAACCGAATCTGGTCAACTGGACTCGGTTAGGTGTCTGGTGGACGTGTCGCCCCCTTATCCAGGTGGTTTCCGTCGATCCATGCTGCTCCCAAGACTAGAGCTGGCTAGCCTGAAGTGTCCTCCAGATACATGACCAAGTCCAGTTGACCTGATTCAGTTCTTTGACCCAGACGCATGAGAATATGCGCAGACATATTTGAGGAATCATGTAACCCACATTATATCTGTGCGCCAAGATCCCGAGTAACCACCGGCCATTTTGTTTTTTTTCCATTTGCCCTATGAAATCGGAAGACGCTGTGTCGAAATATTTTTTTGACGTCTTGACACAATGGATGACCTCTAGGAACGTTTGGTTCGATCTTGGGGCAGGTCGTGATTTTGGGCTCAAATACGCACTTCTGTCGAGGTAATCCACCATCGGATATAACAATACACCATATGATCACGGTTAGGGTGCAATTTTTTACAAAACCCCCTGCTGATTTTGTGTACTCTGCCCCATCAGGGCATCCAAAGGACAAAAAGTAAGAAAGTTTTTTTTTTTTTTACAGCGGAATCAATTACCAAACTGCATATCTAAAAACAAATAGTATAATTCAGTTTAAATGATCATTAAGGCAGCATCTATCAAACATATGAAGCATAAGAATTAAATGTAATATGGGTATTAACAGTATATATGTATAGACAGAGGTCTATGTACAAAGGTGTGTATGTATACATATATGTGTTTATGTAAATATGTATATGAGTATATCTGGGCTTATATATTGTAAACTAAATATACAAAATTATGTGTATTGCTTTGCTATATGTTATAAATTTTTATTCACGTAATTGTTAATATGTGTTATGTATTTGATAATATGACTGCAGTATGATTTTTTTTTTTGCAATTTTTTGTGATTTTTATTTATATATAATTTTCTGAGTCGGACCCTAGAAGGAACAGCGGCAGATGTTGGCTGCAGCTAATGGGGATCAAAAAAATAAATAAATAAAATAAAATGAAAAAAAAGGCAGCAATACTTGATGTTTGCATGTGTGAGGGATCACTTGCTTGTGGTGGTGTCACGCATGGATGCTCATGAGTGCTGTTTGCATATACAATATAGGTGAAGCATGGCGTGTTTGCGTGTGAGGGGTTAATTAATTCCCAGGACGGGAACACGTATGCACACACACACACACACACACATACACTAACTAGGGGATTCAAGTGCAGGACTTGCTCCATGCATGCAACGACCTCAGCCGGTTGCCAAGGGCGATGTGTCCACAAGGGCATTACGGAGGACGGGATTTTTTTTTATTATCCTAGTTTACCTTGCAAAGAAAATCCATAAGGGGGGAGAGAGAGAGAGAGACAGAAAGAGAGAGAGAGAGAGAGAGAGAGAGAGACAGAGAGAGGGAGAGATGACTTGAGTTTAGCCCCTCGGTGTGATTTCATATGTTATGGATGGGTGTTTTAATGGTGCATCAGACACAGATCCCCAAAGATTACAGTTTAATCAGGAGGCCCTGTGATGAGGTTTCAGGTGTCATTGAGATGAATTTCACACGTATCGGGAGCGTGATGAGAATAGGTGCCCTGGCAAAAGGAAATCACGTGATGGTGAAATTAAACTCATTTCGCTGAGAGGTTTTCCCAACCTTTGATTTCCAGATTTCCGTGGGAATCGGTTGTGGGGGGTTAAGAGGGGGCAATGGAGGCTGGCTCGGCCGCCGCTGGGCCGGGGCAGAGATCTTGGGAGGTCGGGTGGAGGCCGGCGGGGTGTGGACGGGTTCACGCCTCCCGAGGCGCGGCTACCCGCTGAGAGAGGGTCCGGATCCAGACCTGCACTTGGAGCTCGCACCGCGACGCTGGGGAGGTCTCAGCCTCACCCGGGGAGAAAATCACTGCCTCCACTTTGAACTACGATTCAAAGAGGCGCGACGGCAGAAAGCCGCGATTAAATGAGACTTAATTCAGATTTCATAAGAGCTCGCGGCCACAGGAAGTGCCTCGACCTCTATGAATCCACTTGAAAGCGAGCGGATGGAATGAGGCTGCGGGTCTGAGCGGGAGCGTGAGATGAGCTCGCCATCTTCTGGAAGGAAAACAGAGTGCAAGAAGGGGAAATCTGTGGCAAGGGGGAGAAAAGCCAGATGATGTAATGCGGTACGTGACTTGGGCTCGGGTCAGCCTGAGCCGGTGTTTTGATGACCTGCAATTTGATTTCACTGACAGTGATTGACCGCATGATATTGATTTCATGTATTCTGGTTGAATAATAAAATGCTCTGCCCCGCTCGGTCCCGCGCGCACTGTGAACTGCATCGTCATAACCGGATGAGCACCATGTCAGTCAAACTCCTCGCTCATTGTCGTGCTTTTTGAGCATATGAGATGAATAATCTCATTATTATGCTCTAACACTTTGTTATTCCCTGCACAAACACCGGACACTGCCGGCAACCCTGTTCTATCTTATGGGGAGTTTGTTCCAGCTCTCATTTATAGACTTTCCCGTTCCATCAATGAGAAATATTCTCAGATTCTAATTTTATTGGTAAGACATGTTGCTTTGCTGCAGGCAGATGTTTATTGTCAAAAACCTGACAATTAGTGAGATTCTGTAAGTGAGGGATCAAAATTTCATAAACAATTTCATTGTGCAACAATGAAGAGTTTGTGCTTATCAATCTGTGGGGTGAATTTGTGGAATGATGCTGAACTAAAGCAAAGTGCAAACATAAATCACTTTAAAAGGACGTACAAATCAACACAACTGAAAATGTATATGGAGGCGGGTGTGTGTATAGGATTGGGATAGTTGTTTATGTTTATATTATTTGGGATGTATGTAAAACTGGGATATCGTTTCTTTTTTTGTGTGTAATTTTTGGATTGTACAAGAAAATTTGGAAATAGAATTGTTTTTTTTCCCTTTATTTTATTGAGTTACAAGTAAAATCTGGATAGTTGCTTGTATTTGCATTACGTGGGGTTAAATATATTCCAAATAAAACACAAGGAATGAGGAATGCTGGACAATTAAAAAAGGGGTAGGAGTATATAAGTTTATACTTCTTCCTACGCGTTTTCGAACATGTGATTCATTTATGATGCTGAAGTTCTGTTTATTGAGTTATTGTTGAGTTTATGGTTTTTGTTTTGTCACGTTCACACGTTTGCAATAAAGAATTTCATCATAATCATCATCATCGAGGCAATAGGTGGAGTTTAATTTAAATGTGTATGTCGGAAAAACTGTCATGCAGAAAGATAATAAAATACTGTTTGCTTTAAGTCCCAAGTAAAACCGGTTGCTGTGTTTGTAATCATAACCGGGATATCTGCATTTGCATTCATTCTGTTTAAGAACAGCATGAACTTGACGACCACTCGAACAGCGTCTGCGTGCACCTGCAGACGGCTGCTCGTTAAAAAAAAAAGGGACTCTAGGTCCTTAAAATCGCGCTTCCTCGTCATAAATGTCAAAACGCCGCCGGAGGCCAGATAGCCGACACCGGCCGACTGAACGATTCAAGTCGTAAAGGGAGGATTTAACAAGAATGTTGGCCGGTCCGCCCGACAAACAAAAACAAGGCCGTCACATGACCCCCGTCTGCCCGAACCCGCGGCACGAGCGCCATAAACCGCAATGAAACCAATCCCACAATTTTGCAGTGTAGTCTGCTCTTTTTCTTTTCTTTCTTCTTTTTTTTTTTTTTTAACACACTCCGTCAAAAGGAGCCCATTGGTGGTCGCTGTGCGCGGAGGAATGTTAACAAGCGGCGCGGCTGTGATGAGAGTGAGGCTGACATGCTTGCAGCGGCCAGCGGAGTGAGAGTGAGCAGAACAGGCCAACTGCGCTGCCCCTGTCGGTAATGGTGTTTACGCTGCTTGCGATTCAGCCCAGCTCACAGAGTTACAGCGTTTAAGGGCCGTCGGATTAGGCTTTTTAATTTTTAATTTTTATTTTACATGCATGTACTGTAGGTATGGTTTCAAATTGTGAAAAGAGTGGAAAAATGTAAAAAAAAAAATTCCTCAGCTGCATTTGTTGCTGTTGTTGTTGAGGAGGGTTCCATTCCTACAGTTTGTGCAGCTGCCTCGTCGACCCCTTAAACTTCTACCACACACACACACACACAAACACACACACACACAGAGCCAAAACCACCCACCACCCTTCCCCCGGAGGCCCTGAAGGCCCCTGTGTCAAGCTGCACACACATCTGACAGCACAAACAGCACAATCCAAGAGCGCCTCGGGCCTCTAAACTGCGTTAATAAGTCGCTGAGGCTTGGAAGAGAGCTGGCTTTGTTCTGCGATCTGGCTGGGGCGGTGTGAGAGGCGGGCAGGGTTCGCCGGGGTGGGAGTGGTGGAGGTGGGAGGGAGAGGGGGCGTATGAGGGGAGACAAACATGCGGAGGGAGTTGGGCGTTAGTCGGGCGGGAGAGAGGGGTCGCGTTCGCATGCGCCCTCGCCAGAGCTGGTTGACTGCCGGGAGAAGAAGGTGCCGCTTCAGCTGATGAACCCAAACAGTGGGAGCTAAAAGTAAAAGTTTCAAAAAAAGATGGACGGGGCACAGATGAAGAGAGAGGAGGACGGCGGGAGAGCGGGGAAAGAGGGGGGGGGGGTGCACCTGCGGAGGGAGATCAGCCTGCTGCCCGCCGTCTCCTTCATCATCGGCACCGTGGTGGGCAGCGGCATCTTCATCGCGCCCAAGGGCGTCCTGGTCAACAGCGGCAGCGTGGGGCTCTCTCTGCTGGTGTGGGCGCTGTGTGGGATCCTCTCCCTGTTCGGTAAGATGCCGCGACGATGTGTGACGCTGTTGCTGGTGGACTGAGGTATCGGGGTTTAGGAAGAAAATGCCACAAATTCTTAGGAGCGCTTTTTTTTCTCTCCCTTTAACCTTCATTTATTCATCACGCTCACGCGGTTTCACATTTACACCGGGAAGATGCCCGGTGCAACCAGTCTTATCGGCAGCCAATGAGCAGCTCTACTGGAGCGGTCAGTGTTAAATGCCTTGCTCAAGGGCAACCCCAGTGGTGGCAGTGAGGGAGGGGCGAGCGCTGCACCTTCACTTCGCCCAGCCAGATTTATCCTGCCCGCTGGAGGATCGAGCCGACGAGGTCATGAGCTGGCTTCTCTAACCTCTAGGCCGCCTTTTTCGAAGTCCATTTTCGGCCGCAAACCCAGATTCCTCTCATATTTCCGGGGGCCCTGCTGTGCTCTCTGTTCCCCCAGGGGCCCTCTGCTATGCTGAGCTGGGCACCAGCTTTACAAAGTCGGGGGGCCATTACACCTACCTGCTGGAGACGCTGGGGCCCCTGCCGGCCTTCTTGCGACTCTGGGTGGAGTTCTTATTCATCAGGTTGGTTGATTGTGTTCCATTCTATCACAAAAGGCAGCACACAAAACACGCGTGCCCTCCCTCCCTCACCGCCTCCCTCCCTCCCTCACCGCCTCCCTCCCGCACTCCAGGCCATCGGTGGCGTCCTACGTGTCGCTGGCGTTCGGCCGCTACGTGGTGGAGCCCTTCTTCACGCCTTGCGCGCCTCCGGAGGTGCTCATCAAACTGGTCGCCATCCTCGGAGTAAGTGAGTGGCGCCGCCTCTGCCCACGCGCCCCTTCCGTCCTCCCCTCGGCTGCAGGCGTAACCCTCCGCTGCTCCCCCGCAGCGTTCGTGGTGGCGGTCAACTGCTGGAGCGTGACGATGGCCTCCCGCACGCAGGTCGCCTTGACGTTCATCAAGATGTTCGCCCTGGTCCTCATCATCGTCCCCGGCGTGATCGCTCTGGCCAGAGGTGGGAGCGCGTGTGGCTGTGGCTTTCTCCATCCGGTCTCGTTGATGCGTCCGGTTGCTCTTTTTATTTTATTATATTTTATTTGAATGCAGGAAAGACCGAAAATTTCCAGAACGGTTTTGAGATGGACTCCTTGACTTTGGACAGGCTGCCGCTGGCCTTCTACAACGGCCTGTACGCCTACGGTGGCTGGTAAGCAAACAAGCGTGTGCTTTTTTTTTTTTTTTTTTTTTTTTGGCACGTGGGGG
>CAAKHG010041826.1:0-13665 GCA_901007715.1 Dactylopterus volitans | reverse complement strand
TGTGTGTGTGTGTGTGTGTGTGTGTGTGTGTGTGTGTGTGTGTGTGTGTGTGTGTGTGTGTGTGTGTGTGTGTGTGTGTGTGTGTGTGTGTGTGTGTGTGTGGAGGGAATCTTTGATAATTATTCATAAACTTAGGAACCCCAACCCAGAAAACCATCTTTCTCTCTGGTCTGCGCCCGCAGGAAGTCGGCATGGAGACGGCGGCGATGGACATCAGCCTGTTCATGAAGCTGCAGAAGAGAGTCCGCGAGCTGGAGCAGGAGAGGAAGAAGCTGCAGGCCAACGTGGACAAGATGGAGGAGCTCGCCAAACGCCAGGTACCTGCAGCTGCTAATAACCCTTTGCTAACAGCTCATTTGTCCTAAGCTACAATGCTAGCAGGAGATGCTAACAGCTCGTCCATCAGACCGCTCGTGCAGACAAAAACTCTGTGGCATCACGTGTGGGAAGTAAAAGAGCTAAAGAGGACGCGCGTGTTTCTGCTCGCAGGGCTCCCGCGCCAAGAGCCCCGCCTCCCCGCAGGAGAACGCAGACCTGACCTATAGCAGTCTCAAGGTACGACAGCCTGCACACACACACACACACACACACACACACACGCATAATCACACACATGCATGCACACTACTGGCTACTGGCTGATGACCGGGGCGTAGAGCGGGTATCAACTGGCTGATGACCGGGGCGTAGAGCGGGTATCAACTGGCTGATGACCGGGGCGTAGAGCGGGTATCTACTGGCTGATGATGACCAGGGCGTAGAGCGGGTATCTACTGGCTGATGACCGGGGCGTAGAGTGGGTATCAACTGGCTGATGACCGGGGCGTAGAGCGGGTATCAACTGGCTGATGACCGGGGCGTAGAGCGGGTATCTACTGGCTGATGATGACCAGGGTGTAGAGCGGGTATCTACTGGCTGATGGTGACCAGGGCGTAGAGTGGGTATTTTCTCCCCACAGAGTAAAGAAAGTCAGCTCATTGTGAAAGCCGATGAGATGTTCAAATATCAAACGTCACCTTCGGGTTCCAGTTATTGGTCCATATCTTCCTGCAGAGACAGGAGTTGGAATCCGAGAACAAGAAGCTGAAGAACGACCTGAACGAGCTCAGGAAGACCGTCGCCGAGCGCGCCTCACAGAGCAGCTCGTCCAACGAGCTGCAGGACAGCTACAACCTCCTGCTGAGTCAGCTGAAGGCGGCCAATGAGGAGCTGGACGCCCGCAAGGAGGAAGTGCTCATCCTGAGAACGCAGATCGTCAGCACGGTCTCGCAGCACGAGCAGAACCATCATCTGGTGAGTTTACCAGTGCGCAGCAGTTCTGATGATCCATTATCTGCATGTCCTCACCGTTCCTTCCTGCTGATCGTCCTGGCGCGTTCCCTGGCGCGTTCCCTGGCGCGTTCCCTGGCGCGTTCCCTGGTGCGTTCCCTGGTGCGTTCCCTGGCGGGTTCCCTGGCGGGTTCCGCTGACGTTTCTCCTGACATGGTCTCTGGCATCTACTTTGACATGTTTCCTGATCTGTTTCTTGTCATGTTCTCTGACATGTTCTCTGACGTGTTTGCAGGAGTGTCTTCTGATGTGTTTACTGGCGTGTTCTCTCACACATTTCTTCATGTGTCCTCTGTTTTCTGGCATTTTTCCCCCTTTTTTAATCAGTCTTTTGTTGGGGGAGAACAAAGTATCGGATTTACTGAAGTCATAGAAATGTCAGTATATTCCCCCCTTTTTTTTTAGCTCTTCATAACTAACAAAAGAAAAACACGATAGCACCTCCCCACCACGTCTTCATATGGTCGGTATATTACATCATTCAAAAATGGAATATTAATATTAATAAATAAATAAAAACAAATGAATAACAAAGTCCAGAAGTAAAAGAGTTCTTTGATCGGAGTTTCCAGGCTTTTGTCTGACAGAACACGATATTTTCTCCAAGTGCGATCTGATGCAGGTTGATTGACCCAGTGTTTGGGTGCTGGGGGGGTTTCTGATTTCCAGTTTTTTAACATACAGATTTTTGCCGCAGCACCTGCAAGTGAAAGAAAAATATTTTTCATAATAAGTCCTATTAAGAGAAGTGACGTCGCCCAGGATCCAAACTTTAGGATCAGAGATATGAGATTTTGACATTTCAGAGGTTGTTTTGATGGCGTATTTCCAGGAAGCATCGAGGATCGGACAGTTGCAGAGCACATGAAGAAGATTTGCGGTATTTATTTAGCATCTTTGAGCGAGACCGCACTTTAGTATAATAAGCTTGATGTAAAATGTCACATTTTACATCAAGCTTACATATTGTCTGTGTTTAGTGGATATTAACGGAGCCTGCGGATTTTTCTGAGAGGTCTTTATCATCCTCGGAACATTCGGAGTCCGATTGGCATTTCTGTTTCATTAGAGAACTGCGGTGTACTGGGAGGTTATTGTTATTATTGTTAATAGTAATGAAAATAACAAGCGTGATCTGGACAGATAATTTTAGGAATGATGCCCTCTAGTCTTAAAGCATTTATTTGACATAAAATTTTATAATCATAGTTAAGCAGCTTAAAGGGTCTATAGGAGCCACATTCTTGCTTGTCTTTACCTGGCGTGTTCTCTGGCGTGTTCTCTGGCGTGTTCTCTGGCGTGTTTTCTGACATGTTCTTTGACGTGTTCTCCAGCATGTTCTCTGACGTGTTCTCTGGCGTGTTCTCTGGCGTGTTCTCTGGCGTGTTCTCTGGCGTGTTTTCTGGCGTGTTCTCTGACGTGTTCTCTGACGTGTTCTCTGGCGTGTTCTCTAGCGTGTTCTCTGGCGTGTTCTCTGACGTGTTCTCTGACGTGTTTTCTGACATGTTCTCTGACATGTTCTCTGGCATGTTCTTTGACGTGTTCTCTGTGTCTCAGCAGGAAAGGAACGAAGCTCCTGAATCGGACAGCAGCAAACAGCCTGTGGACAACGACGCGGCGGTCACAGCCTACCAGGGCCTGTGTGAGTCTAAAAAGTAAGTGCTCTTAGCCCCGCCCACCGCAGCCGCTCACGCCCAGCTGGTCAGAGAGGCCCCGCGATGTCCTGCTGCCTTCAGGTGCTGCAGGGATCTAGCGAGGCGAGAGCGTGTCGGCGAAGGATCTGACCCGTGTCAGGGTGGGTTAGTTAGTTAGCTAGCCAGTTGGTTAGGTAGCTAGTTAGCAGCATTCTCGCACGCTTCATCTGGCGTTCCACCAGCACGCCAACGTGTTCTGCTCCCGACGGCTGAACAGGGTCAGATGATGAACACGCGTGCAGGTTTCCACTGAGCTGCTGTCTCCATTGAAGCTGGACACCAAGCGGAGACCCTGCAGTGTGGAGAACAACCACAGACCTCCACCGGAAGCTCGCCGCGGCCTCAGACGTCTCCGCTCTCTCCTCCGTGTTTCATGTTCTCCCACCGGCTCCTCCTGTCTCCTCCTGTCTCCTCCTGACTCTGTGCCGAGCCTCCTGACTTCACTCACGGTCTTAAACTTGGCGTTTCCTGCTTCTGCTGCTTCGGCTGCCATCTCTGCGGCGTTCCTCACCATCTGCTTTCTGCTCTCTCTCTCTCTCCTCCTGCTGGACACCAGCACCCACCTGGACTGGTGTGGCTGGGACGAGGACGGCGAGCTGGCTCTGGCGTACTGCGGCCTCAAACAAGTGGCCAGGTCTCTGTTTGCACTCTGCTGAATCGTTGCTGTGCTGGTTTCCCTCTCTACCTGCCCTGAAAGAGCTTTTGTAGAAGGTTTAACGGCTAGAATCGTGGTGACCGGAACGTTAGCGTGGCGCCACCTGCGTCGCGTCCCTGTGCCGTGGCGTGTTCGTTCGAGTCCGTCTCTGGAAGGACTAAGACCCTGCTCCTCGTCCGTCAGGCTGCTGGAGGCTCAGCTGCAGACACAGAGCAGGCAGCACAAGGACGAGCTGGAGGCGCTTCACACGCAGATCGAGCTGCTCAAAGACGACATCGAGAAGAAGCAGGAGCTGCTGAACTACACCATGTCGCTGTCACCGGAGGCCCAGGTGGAGTACAGCGTCCAGCAGGAGATCACGCGCCTCACCAACGACAACCTGGTGAGAAGAACCGCTCCTCCTCCACTCAGCCCCCTCACCAACCTGAAGGTTCCTCAGAGCTGGTCTGCTTTCCCACGGCACATTCATAGTCATCACCACTCAGACGCAGGAGGTCCTCTGAGTTCAGCTAGACGACCTTTCACCTTCATCCGGAAGCTGGTTGGTGGAGAGTCGCAGGTGTTTGACCTGATACAGGGAGGCTCGTTAAGGTCGCCTGAGATTGAGATGTCATGTGACCCTCGGGTGACCTTAATGAATCTGCAGGTATCAACGACCCCACCAGAGGTCAGACGGCTATAACCAATAGAAGTCCAGGTGTCTTCTAGCTGGACTCTGAGGACCTTCATGGCCTTGACAACTGAGCATCTACACAAACAGCCTCAGCAGAGTTTCCATAGCAACCCATCACCTGGTTGCCACGGTGACCTGCAGCCGTTCTTCACAATGACTGTGTCGCTATGTGTCATCCCGCAGGACCTGAAGGAGCTGGTGGAGAAACTGGAGAAGAACGAGAGGAAGCTGAAGAAGCAGCTCCGCATCTACATGAAGAAAGTCCAGGAGTTGGAAGGTATCCAGTGCAAGGATGGAGGTGGAGGTGGAGGTGGAGGTGGAGGTGGAGGTGGAGGTGGTGGTTGATGTGCTCATGTTGAGAATGACGATGGCGCCTGCTGTTCCTCAGCCTCTCAGGCCGAGGCCGCTCAGTCCAGCAGGTCCAGACCTGAGCTGGGCCGCCAGGTGACGGTCCAGCGGAAGGAGAAGGACTTTGAGGGGATGCTGGAGTTCTACAAAGAGGACGAGGCGCTGCTCATCAAAACCCTGGTCACCGGTGAGACGAGGACTGGCCGTCACGTCCTCCGCCTGCTTTTCTCGAGGGCGGCGTGTGACGGCCTCACGTACGTGTGAACGTTGTGCTTCCAGATATCCGACCCAGCAGCGTCTCGGCGACGGTTCCATGTCTGCCCGCCTACATTCTCTTCATGTGCATCCGCCACGCCGACTACATCAACGATGACCAGAAGGTGGAGTCTCTGCTCACCTCCACGATCAACGCCATCAAGAAGGTTCTCAAGGTGACGTCGCGCCTCCACCCGGTGGTTCTCACGCCCGCCCGCCTCCGTTTGACTGACTGTTTTCACCCGCAGAAGAACAACGAGGACTTTGAGATGACGTCCTTCTGGCTCGCCAACAGCAGCCGTCTGCTTCACTGCCTGAAGCAGTACAGCGGCGACGAGGTGAGTGAGGGCGCTGGTCCAGCCCGCCGTTGGCCAGCTCAGCCCAGCTCAGCCCAGCTCAGCCCAGCTCAGCCCAGCTCAGCCCAGCTCAGCCCGCCGTTGGCCAGCCTGTGGTCCCGCGGCTGCGTTTCCTGTTGCGTGAGCTGCCGTGTGTTTATTTCTTCAGGCGTTCATGACACAGAACACGGCCAAGCAGAACGAGCACTGCCTCAAGAACTTTGACCTGGCCGAGTACCGACAGGTGCTGAGCGACCTCTCCATCCAGATCTACCAGCAGCTGGTCAAGGTGGCCGAGGCCATCATCCAGCCAATGATTGGTGAGTGCGGGGCGGGGCCAAGAGGGGAGGGGGAGGGCAAGAGGAGGAGTGTAAGGAGCAAGGGAGGAGAGCGAGGGAGAAAAAGGGAGTAAACGAAATAGAGGCGCTGTGATTGGTGGCCCCGCCTCCTCCTCCTCCTCCTCCAGCTGGGGGGGCGTGGCGTCCGTACGTTGCGGCGTAAGTGAGACACTTCACTCTGAAAGAGGCGGGACGTTTCTCAGAATTCGCCTTCAGAAACCACACCTGACTCATTTCATCACTGAGTCATCAGCTGAGCCTCGCCACGGTAACCGCCGAGCCCGCCGTGGAAACGTCTCCATGGTAACACTGGGTCTCGTTTGTTTTTTGTTTTCTCGTTTGTTTAAGATCTAAGATCTTAAAATGAAGTCAACATGTTCGTGTGGAGGTTAGAGGTTAGTCGCAGTCATTGTGGGCGTGGTCACGGATGTGTGGATTGTGGGCGTGGTCATGGTTGTGGCCATCATTCTGGCGGTCATGGTGGCTCTCATGGTTGCCGGTGCGCAGCGTCCTCGCCCCGCGTCTTCGTGCCGCGTCTTCGTGCCGCGTCCTCGCACAGCGTCCTCGCGCCGCGTCTTCGCGCCGCGTCTTCGTGCCGCGTCCTCGCACAGCGTCTTCGTGCCGCGTCCTCGCGCAGCGTCTTCGTGCCGCGCCCTCGCACAGCGTCTTCGTGCCGCGTCCTCGCGCAGCGTCCTCGCGCCGCGTCTTCGTGCCGCGTCCTCGCGCAGCGTCTTCGTGCCGCGCCCTCGCGCAGCGTCTTCGCGCAGCGTCTTCGTGCCGTGTCCTCGCGCAGCGTCTTCGTGCCGCGTCCTCGCGCAGCGTCTTCGTGCCGTGTCCTCGCGCAGCGTCTTCGTGCCGCGTCCTCGCGCAGCGTCTTCGTGCCGCGTCCTCGCGCAGCGTCTTCGTGCCGCGTCCTCGCGCCGCGTCTTCGCGCAGCGTCTTCGTGCCGCGTCCTCGCGCAGCGTCTTCGTGCCGCGTCCTCGCGCAGCGTCTTCGTGCCGCGTCCTCGCGCCGCGTCCTCGCGCCGCGTCTTCGTGCCGCGTCCTCGCGCCGCGTCTTCGTGCCGCGTCTTCGTGCCGCGTCCTCGTGCCGCGTCCTCGCGCCGCGTCTTCGTGCCGCGTCCTCGCGCAGCGTCCTCGCGCAGCGTCCTCGCGCAGCGTCCTCGCACCGCCTCCTCGCGCCGCTCCTCAACGATGACCTTCGCCCTCTGTCCCATGTGCAGTGTCGGCCATGTTGGAGAGCGAGAGCATCCCCAGCCTGGCGGGAGTCAAGCCGATGGGCTACAGGAACCGCTCGTCCAGCATGGACAACGATGGGCCCGGCGGCTACACGCTGCAGGCGCTGATCCGCCAGCTGGGGCAGTTCCACGCCGTCATGCGGGACCACGGCCTCGACCCCGAGATCATCGGCCAGGTGGTGCGGCAGCTCTTCAGCTGCATCGACGCCGTCACGCTCAACAACCTGCTGCTGCGCAAGGACGTTTGCTCCTGGAGCACCGGCATGCAGCTCAGGTAAGCCCCGCCTCTCCAGGCCTGGCCGGCTCCAAGGGGGTCCCGCAGGGTTCTTATAGGGTCTTGCCGGGGATCTTAAAGGGTCACGCAGGGGTCCTCGAGGGCATGCTGGGGCATTTCAGGTTCTTCCACGGGTCCGTGAGAGTACTCCAGGGGTCTTGGAGGGGTTGTTGAGGGTCTTGCCGGGGTATTTCGGGTTTTTCCACTGGTCCTTGAGGGTCCTCCGGTGGTCCTTGAGGGTGCTCCTCGAGGGTGCTCCTGGGGACCTTTAGCATGTTCCATTGGACTCCGCCCTCACATGTGGCTCCGCCTCTGCGTGGCAGGTACAACACCAGTCAGATGGAGGAGTGGCTGAGGGCCAACAACCTGTACCAGAGCAACGCCGCCGCCACGCTGGAGCCCATCATCCAGGCCGCGCAGCTGCTGCAGGTCAAGAAGAAGACTTCGCAGGACGCCGAGGCCATCTGCTCGCTGTGCTCCGCCCTCACCACCCAGCAGGTAGTACAGGCCGACGGCGCGCCGGTCGCCGCGGTGATGTCGCCGCGGTGATGTCGCCGCGGTGATGTCGCCATAGCCAACGCTGTCCCCCCGTGTGCTGCAGATCGTGAAGATCCTGAACCTCTACACGCCGCTGAACGAGTTTGAGGAGCGAGTCACCGTGTCCTTCATCAGGAACATCCAGGTGAGCGACGTCATGTCCATGCACACGTGCACTCGGACCTCCTCCAATCACGGAGGCTTGAGCCGGCGGGCAGTCGTGGCCGTCGCTGCCACCGCCACCGCGGCACCAACGGTCGTCTTTGTCCTTTTACGTTGTGATTGGAAACTTTGGCCGTGTGCGACGTCGTCGTCCAGCGCCGTTAGTCCGACAGGAAGAAGGAAACGCGAGACAACCGCCATCTTACCATACATGCGTTACAAACCACAGCCCCACAATGCCGTGGGGGATGCCAGCGGATGGATCCAGCGAGGAAACCGTTAGCACTTCCTGTTAGCAAGGAAGCTAACTGACGACGCGGAGTGTTCCACTCTGAACAGAGAAGTCGGACAAAGCACATTCTCGTGGAATACATACGCCTAATGGTGTGTGTGTGTGTGTGTGTGTGTGTGTGTGTGTGTGTGTGTGTGTGTGTGTGTGTGTGTCCAGAATCGCCTCCAGGAGAGGAACGATCCTCCTCAGCTTCTGCTGGACACCAAGCAGACCTTCCCCGTGCTCTTCCCGTACACGCCGTCCGCTCTAAGCCTGGAGACCCTCCACATTCCGGCTTCGCTCGGCCTCGACTTCCTCGTCAGAGTCTGACCTCCACCGGAGACTCCGATGTCACGCCGACAGCACAACGCCGCCAACGCCACGCCGCCAACGCACGGCACGCTGCCAACACACAGCAATGTGGCACTGGCATCCACCAGCCCGCTGCGAGCGGCGCCGTCATGTCGGACTCGTGTCCTCTTGCCTGGACAGTTTGCGGCGTCTCCACACCAGCACCAGACAGAAAGATCCAAACATGGATGAAGAAGCTGACTGGGTGACGGTCGGCGGGGCGGAGTCAAAGATTTGTGAATAAATGATGGAGATATTTCATGTCTTTCTCTCAGCCTCCTTTAATGAACGCCGGCGCTCAGCACACAAGACTCCACCCCCCACTCATCCGATCAACATGCCACTGACATTCATGCGTTTGCCATTGACGTTCGCATGTTTGCCATGTACGTTTACGTGTCCACCATTTACGTTCTCGCGTGCGTGTTTACGTTCACGCGTTTATGTTCACTGTGTTGAATTCAGACTTGTTGTTTTATTCCTGAAAAACGTCCCAGCAATTAATTTCAGCTTCAGCTGGAATCAACCAACCAATAACTTTACATTCTGCGTGGAGTTGGTCAGAAATGGCGAGCATCACTGAACTGACAGCCAATCACAGCCTGCCTGCGTTAGAGCAGTGTGTTGCACATTAGCTCAGCTATTGGCTGATGCTAAGCTAGCAGGCCCACATAGCTGATGTTTAGCATAGCCACCATGAGCAGCTCAACGATTAGCAGTCTAGCTCCTCAGTGCCAAATACTCAATGAGCAATTAAGCGGTGAATATAGCATGGGGTTTAGCTGCTAAACAGCTAGCGTCCACTCATGTTTAGCAGCTAGCTGGTGGACATAGCACAGCCTTACACGGCTAAACGGCAAGCGTCCGCTAGCTTCTCTCAGTTAGCAACTAGCTGGTGAATGTAGCGTAGCATTTGGCAGCTACAGAGCCAGACTTCTCCCTCAGGAGGTGGCAGAGAACAAAAGCAGAGCTGTTGCATCAAAGTGGTCGTCAATGGTTTGTGAAGCTGGAAGATGAGACAGGAAGTGTCCGCATGACGGCCACATTCAATAATAATGGATTATGAACTCATCAGTGAGTGGATGGGTTAATGAGTTGGCACTAATCACTCCTCTGCTTGTTCTCTCCTGTTCTGCCTTTTCTGATGCGAGTGATCATCCGGACGTGCTGAGAGCATCTTTGATATTACGTCCTACGAACTCTTGACTCTTTCTTTTTTTTTTTTCCTGTTGCTTATTTGGAGCGAAATGTTTTTATTTTTTTGTGTGATTTGCATAATTTTTCACTGAAACACTAAATGTAGATTCCTGACAATCTGCTCTCTGCTGTCGGAGAAAGGTACTGCGGCCATAAATACTGCTGAAGATAATTGTTTGCACTCGTAGAGAAGATGAATAATTAACATTTTTGTGAAGCGTGACTATAATGAAGATGAACCTCTGACTTGGAAATTGTCTCAACTACGCTCGTCTTCGACAGCTGTCACATGACTTCCTCTAGAAATGAACTCTGTAGTTGATGCCAGCTATTTTCATAAGTAATTTCTGATCTTGTAGTGAAGCCGGGGGGGTCAGACGTCGGGCGGAGGAAGGAAGAGTCGGATCAGGTGACAACATCGTCTTTGTTGTTTTTATCAAGATGAAATTTTACAGAAAACTGTTTTTTTAAATAAACGTAGAAATGATTCACTGCTGCGACAGAGTGTCTATCACACCCCCACATGTAAACCGGTCATCTGTAAAGTGGAGCCAAAACACCCCCGTCGCCCCCTGGTGGCTGGCTGCAGTATGGCTGATAAACCCCGCCTCCTCCATGCTAGTGGGCGGGACTTGGACCAAACTAAAATATCTACTTTGTATAATTTTTCTTTTCTGATAAGTTTGGTTTCAAGTTGATGCTCTAAAAGGGGGCGTGGCTTCATGACTGACAGCTGCTCTGCGTGGAACACAGGAAGTGGTGGACGTCTGTTTAGGAATCCAACATGAGAGTGGAGAGGATGCGTGACACTGACTTTCTTATTGTCTCCATAAAAATGAGTTTTTAACAGTAAAATGATCACTGATGATTGAGGTGGGCGGGGCTTAGACACCGGCGCTCCATCGCTGACTCTGAATGACATCACAAGAGCAAGATGGCGGCGGCGGCGGTGTCCGGGGTGTTTAGGCCTCGCCTGTGTGATCTGCTGACATGCTAACATACTAGCATGCAGGGTTGTTAGCATGTTAGCATGAAGTCCCACTTGGACTAAGTCAAGGGGTCCCTCGACACGAACGATCACGGCGGCACATTTGACCGCCGCGGTGGGCACATGGCTGCCATGGCCAAAACAAAAATGGCTGCCATGGTGGATGGGGGGAAATGAACCAAGTGATATCACGATGAAATTTACAGAGTTGATTACTCACATGAAGACAAACAAAAAATGTTTTGGAAGTTTTCTGAAGTTTTTCTTGTTTACAAGAGCAAATGGTGCATCATCTAATTAAGTATTTGCTAATTAGCATAAATTTCACATATCTAAACACTGGAAAATGTCTTTTCTATCTTGGCATATTAGAGTCAAGACTTAAAATGCTGCGTACGTCCTCGCTCTTTTCTCCAAGCCCACGTCAAGACGTCCCGATGGCACCCGAACGCATCAGCAGCAGCACAGGTGTTCATTTCCTCAGGCGGGCGGCGGCCATCCAGAGATGAGTGTGTGTGTGTGTGTGTGTGTGTGTGTTTCTGCTCCACTGACGAAGCCCCATGCTCGTCACGCTGAGCGTCGATGTAGCGGCATGCAGGAAGTGGAACTCTGACCTCTGACCTCCTGCTGTCAGTTTGTGTGTTAGTTTCAAGCTCGCCAGGAAACGTCAGACTGAAACTCTACATTCTCGTCGTCATGGTTACAGTAATAACCAGGCCTCTCCCCGGGTCTCCTGCGGCTTTAATTACCGCGACCACTAGAGGGCTCCTGTCCCCGATCATAAGTCAAACCGCTTCAGCCTTTAACCAGCCTCGAATTCTGCTATTATGATCTTTGAACTCTTAAAATCAGGCTTCTGATTCGTCCACGCTGGTGAAGGTTTCAGGAACGTCTGGAGGGAATTTCAAATGTGGAGAGTAGAGTTTGGTGTACAGAGGTCAAAGGTCACCATGACATCACCAAGCATGTATTTGGTCATAGGTGAAACGCAACCGGGGCCATTTTAGACAGAAGTCTGTCTCGCGACACGGATGACGGACAGACATGGATGTTAGCTGCACCCTGATTGGCTCCCGGAGGAACGCGCCTCTGGTGAGGTGACGATTCTAGTTGACCTTTGACCTCCTGTTCCTTTCATTTCCGGCAGCGTTTCTGTCGTTTCAGTTCGTCTCTAAGCAGCTTCGGACCCGTGAACCTCGCACACCCGCTCGCGCACCCGTCCTCGAAGGCGGCGCCGGCAGCTGCGCCAGCTAACCGACGGCGGCCGGCAGCTGCAGCTGTGAGAACTCGCCGGGGAGCCGATTCCCACGGCAGCTGTGGTGGTTTACCTGCCGCTCAGGTGCTCTGGAGGACGCCGACTTCCTCCCGCCCCCCTTCTGTCACTGCACTTACTTCCTGCTGGCTCGCCGGGGGCCCGTTCCTCCTCGGCCGGGCGCCGCCAACCACGTTCACCCGCAGCCGAAAATAGTTCCTGACAAGCGCAGCAAGTTTCAGGACTGAAGCAGCGAACCGCAGAGACCACCGGGAGCCACCCTGCACCACTCACTGACCTTAACCACCCTCGGCTTAACGACCTTCAGCTGGCCTTAACCACCTGTTAGAACACAAGATGCTGGACGAGGGTGAAATGTCACCTGGCCACGCCCCCCCGTGCTCTGAGTGCTGCTGGGGGATGGTGGTTCCGTTTCTGATGTAAATGTCACCACTATGAAGTCCGGACCAGGTGGTGGGGGGTGGTAGACCCGGGGCGGTGGGGGGTGGTGGCCCCGCGGCTGATAGTGTCTCGTGGTCGCCGGCCTCCGTCAGCCAAATTCGCCGTGGCGACGAGTCCACGTGTGAGACTGGAGCTTGTTGTTGTGAAGACGAGCTGAGCGGAGGAAGGATGTGGTGACGAGTCGCCGAGGAGCTCGAACCTCCAACAACTCGCAGCAGCGATCCTCGCAGCTTCAGCGGTAAACTGCTGTCAGACGCCAGCGTGGCTGAGGAAAGCGACAGCGAGGAGCGGCAGGACGCAGGAGGCGTGGCCACCGCAGCACGGGAGGCGTGGCCACCGCAGCACAGGAGGCGTGGCCACCAGCGCTCATCGGCCTCGACTCTGTGGGGGCGGGAACTCAAGAGCCAAGGCAAGGCAGCCTGAGCCAGGCCTAACGATAAGCTCTGTCTCAGAGGAAGGTTTAAGCCTGCTCTTAGAGAAGGTGTCTGACCCCCTGACCAACGCTGGGAGATGGTTCCACAGGAGAGGAGCCTGATGGCTGGAGATGGTTCCACAGGAGAGGAACCTGATGGCTGGAGATGGTTCTAAAGGATATGAAGGACCTAAAAGCATCAAGATCTACTTACCTTCCTATGTGACATGAAGATATCTGAACGACTGTGACGTCTTCACATGCTCTCGTGGCGCAGGCCCGCGCCATGTGACACACGGCTCGGCCAATTAGATTTGTTGTTTTAGCACAATCGCGACAGGAAAGTTGTCACATTTTGCATTGATGTGTGTGTGTGTGTGTGTGTGTGAGTGTGTGTGTGTGTGTGTGTGTGTGTGTGTGTGTGTGTGTGTGTGTGTGTGTGTGTGTGTGTGTGTGTGTGTGTGTGTGTGTGTGTGTGTGTTTTTCATGGCCCACTTGTCGATACCGATGGGAAACTCCTCTGACACCGGTGACATCATCGGTGACGTCACTGGTGTTGAGGAAGAGCAGCAGGCAGTTTCAGCTCGTCTCCTCCTCTCGGGGGCGCCGCCGCTCAGACTCCTCCACGAGCAGTGCATCCTGGGACATGGAGTCAGTGACAGCAGAGCTCACGCGTTGTGTGGTGACATTGCCAGTTGTTTCCATGGCAACACTGATAAAGCCATTTGCTGGCGGAGTAAAGGCGCCGCTGCCGTCCGCCATCCGCCATCCGCCATCCGCCATCCGCCATCCGCCATCCGCCATCCGCCGCCGTCGACCCCTCCACTCAGCAGACTTGCGGTTTTTTTCGTAAGAACGCCGTGTTTCTTCCTCTTTGCAAGCGTCAACAGGTGG
>CAAKHG010041825.1:0-26532 GCA_901007715.1 Dactylopterus volitans | reverse complement strand
AGTTGGGTAATACGGTTCAATTAGCTCCTTCAGATATGACGGTGCCAGACCATGAAGGGCTTTATAGGTTAGGAGAAGGATTTTGAATTCTATTCTGGATTTTATTGGCAGCCAGTGCAGAGACACCAATACTGGAGAAATGTGGCCTCTTCTCCTTGTTCTTGTACGAACCCGTGCAGCAGCATTCTGGACCAATTGGAGAGCATTTGCCAGCCCTACAAAAGGTGCATTTTTTATTTATTTATTTATTTTTGTTAAGGTCTCAAAGCATATTGTTTGGGCAGCCTGATAGGAAGGAATTGCAGTAACCCAGCCTGGAAGTAACAAATGGATAGACTAAATTTTCTGCATCTTTTTGAGACAATACATGTCTGGTTTTTGCAATATTTCGTGAGTGAAAAAGGCATTTTTAGAGATTTGTTTAATGTGGGAGTTAAAAGACAGATCTTGATCAAACATGACTCGCAGATTCCTTACGGTGTTGCTGGAGGCCAAGTTAATGCCATCCATAATAGCAATATCATTAGACAGTCTGTCTCTAAGGTGTTTAGGGCCAAGAAAAAGAACTTCAGTTTTGTCTGAGTTTAGGAACAAAAAATTGCAAGTCATCCAAGTCTTTATGTCCTCAAGACACGCCTGAAGTCTAGTTTGCCGATTAGATTCACCGGGTTTCATTGACAAGTATAATTGGGTATCATCTGCATAACAATGGAAATTTATGGAGTGTTTTCAAATAATGTTTCCTAAGGGAAGCATATATAGAGTGAAGCATATATAGTATAGAGTGAATTGAATCTTGTGAGTGTGAGTGTTGGGAGTGTAATTTGTGGTGCCGCTGAACCATATTAAAGCTGTAGGTTTATTCAGATGAGGGAGGTTATGAAAATATTCAGTCAAAAAATATTCAGTCAACCTAATATTTTTTAGAATCTGTTTATGAGTGTGTCGGCACCGGACGACCAATCACAAACATGAGACGAGAGAGATGCACATTTAATTCATCAAGATCAACCATTCATAATACGGGAAATGTGAATCCTGACTACATAATCAAAACAAAGGAGAGCTGCACCCGTGCATTGGAGAATATGGGAGAAAAACTGTGATATGTTCAAATTTGCTGAATGGCTGTGATGTTTATGGACCAATATCTGAACTGGAATGTGGATTAAAAAAAAAACCCCAAAAGAAATCCAGATATCTTCCTGTGCGGTGACGGAGCAGCAAGACTTGGGTTTTTTTTTGTTTTACACAGTGGCTTCTTAAATTTGTGAGAGCGAGACAGTGTTGAGTGCTGAACCAACAAAATCAGAGGGGAAAAACTACACCTGGTGGAGAGATTACGGTATTTCATGTCGGCGGGCAAATTTTCGACGCAGACTTACGTTTCTTGCTTGTCTTAACCCTCCGGGGTGTTTGGCTGGATAAATGAGGCAGCGCTTCGCTTGTGGAATCTCCAAAATTGGAGAGGACATTATCTATCCTCATCATCTCAGCTTCAACCAGAGGACTGACAGGAGGTAAACAGTCCTCCGCAATTTCCTCTCTGTGAAACTCTAAAAAGGAAAATAGCATAAACAAACACACAGCAATTTAAAAGCTATCGGCAAACGCAGACATAAGACCACAGAGTCCGAAGGAATCTGACAGACACATCTAGCAAAACAGATGGACGTCTACAAAACATCGAGTGACATCGTACGGCAAAGCCTTAAGGCGAGCAAGGTGGGAAATTGATTCCAGGCTAGTAACCATGAATGTTTTTATGATGTAGTTTTGAGAAACCCAGCAAAAATTCAATTTGCATCGAAATGAACATCCCATGAGAAGAAGAAGTGCGCTGATCCACAATGCAGAGATGGATATCCAAAGTGACAATAATAAAAGCACGGGACAAAGATAGAGAAACGAGTTGCCCATGACAGTAAATGCTGGCTGTCATGATGGAGATAGAATATGAATGCATATCAGCAGAGCTCCGTTTTCTTGAGTGAGGCACTAAAGTCTCTAACACTCACATTTGAGAGAGAAACTAAACATGCGCCTAGACATTTACGCACCTTGATGATCTTCCTGCCCTGATCTGGTAGGGTCGGGGCTGCTGGAGAAGCTGGCGTCAGCAGACTGCTGGATCTTAACTTCCTCCTTTTCAGGCTGCGAGGCTTTCAGGCCGGACTCCCCATCTCTGAAGACTTAGAAGAAAAGAAAAAGAAAAAAAATCTAATTATTACCACTTAAACTTAAATAGCAGATATTCACATTAGACAGAAACATGAAGCTCTTCGTGACAAATGCTCACCAGAGATCTCTGCTGAGGGGATGTTTTCTTTCTGTCTAACCACTTTAGAGAGCCGCCCCCTTCGAGTGGTGACGGCCTTGGTCATCTCAGGGGATGACTGTCTCCTCCTGGTCTTCTTGGGGACATAAAGGCTGTCTTCCGATTCGGAAGACGGTGATGAGGAGCTCATTTCACTCTGTTTCGAAGCCACGGAAGACGCCTCCTTTTGGGCCTGTCCCACTTGCGAAGTCTCCTCGCTGATGGGCGTGGCCGGCTGGCCGTCCCCAGCCTTGGCCCTGGACAGTGTGAGATGGACGGTCTCTTCACAGTCAAAGTCAAACGTGTCGTTAAATCCCAGCGAGGTGTTGAGTTTGTTTCCCTGTGTCGGAGGAGCTGCTTTGGCCCGTGTGGCTGAACGCTCCCGACTCTTGGAACGGGCTCTCGGTTTGGGATTCTCCCAGGGTTTCTTTAACGGAGCACGTTCCGGTCTGCGGCCTCTCTCCTGTTTTCGTGCGGCTGGCTCTGGTTTGGCGCGGGGCTGCTGCTTCTTGCTAGGTGGGTTGTTTCTTTTAGGTGGGACGGGTTCAGGGGTGGAGTGCTGAAACTCGTCAGCGTCAGCAGACTGCTGACATTCATGGTTACTAGCCATTATTCCTTGCTGTGGGTGATTCTGGTTTCCACTGTCGCTGCAAATAGGACTTGTTATCACAGCCCCTGAGCCACCACTGGGGTCTACCCCACTAAATGACGTCCGTTCGAGCACGCGCTCAGACCTACTCCTGCTCCTTCTCTCTGCGGGTCGTCGCCTCACACCCACTGTGGACGGCAGAATAACCTGCTTTTCACATTCAGGTTGTCTGTTCACTTTAGAGGGTTTGGAGTCTGTGAGTAAAAATACAAAACCGACATTAATAACTAATAAAGCATTTCTGATTCTGATTAATAATCATACAGTTTTACAGAATTTCATGCAATAGCTGTTCTAAAGCAACTGGGAATGTACAGAATCGTCTTCATTCAATTTCTTAAAATAGTTTGTTACCTGGTTATACGATGATCTTCCTCAATTACTTATATTCCCATTAACAATTCAAATTTCTATCTGATAATCTGTTTTCAAGTAAATAATAAAACATATGAAACATGTTTAATCCTTGGACTTGTGGCTGCGATCAAATAATTCCAGCAGCGAGTCAAAGGTAATAAAATCAGTCAGGTGATGACATGCTAGCTATGAGCACTGATCCCTGACACTCACCAGAGATATAATCGTATGTTGGTATACCTGCACAAATAGGTGAGACGCTGCACACGTCAGGCTCATGAAGTTCCCCACTGATCCGGTTTCTCCTATAGAACCAATGACGACAGGTCCAGATTGTCATAAATCTCAGGCCAGGTGATTTTGTTAAATATTACGTGAGGAATTCTCGATTTGGTCCAAATACCTTGGCGCGTCCTGAGGGGCCTGATGTTCAACAGGGACATTTGCAGGTTTGTTCTAAATTAAGATCAAGCAAATAAATCACATATATTAAAGTGACAAATAGCACTTCAAAATGTTACATGCTAGTAAGGATTACAAACTACGAAAAACAGAACAGTATTCTGTGTTACCACTGACTCATAACTCTATGAGAGGAACGTAGGAAAGATTTGGTACGTCATCAACATGAGCCGTATGTGTTTTTGGTAATTCTTTTTTTTTTTTATCAATTTGATCTCCCACATTCAGGCCTATTACAGGATGAGTCTGGTGTACCCCTGAAGCACTGGCGGCCAGCAGCGCCTCCGTCTCCTTGAGCTTCTTCTTGAGCAGAAGCATGTGCAGGAACAGGGCCTGCTGCTCTCTCTTCAGCTGAAGGATCACGACATTGGCCTGCCTCACTTTCTCCTTCTCGGCCTGCAGGGCCAGAGCCAGCGCCTTGTTGTTCAGCTGGACGCCCTTCAGGATGGTGTGTGTGGAGGTCGATCCTGGGAGAGAAAAATAAAACACAGAGGGGGGGCGAAAGATGTTTGAGGCTTCTCATCCACGTCGACACTTTCTGTCTTCACGGTGTTTAATCTAAACTGCGAGAGCTGTGTCTTTTTCTTTTTTTTTTACATGGATTAAGCTGTGTCTGCTGTATCAGAGGAGCTCCGATGTTCTTACCGCTGCCTTTGTTTACCAGTCTCGACCGTCCTCTACCGGGAGCCGCCGCACTAGCCAGCCGCTTGTTCCTCCTCTCCTCCATCTTCTTCTTAATGTCCTCCAGACTCTCCCGGAAAGACTTCTTCTGGGCCCGTTCTTTCGCCATGGTTGTATTAGAAGGTCTCACGGAGTTAGCTTGACCGCACAGCCAAGCCGAGCAAATGACGACACTAACAATTGCCCAGGGAGCTAGCTAAACCAGCATAGTCGGTTAGCATAGTTCAATAAACTTGCTGGCTACTGTCGCGAGTGATGCTTGAAAAGGAAAATAGGCGTAGTAAAGCCTCGGCGTTTGTGCTCGTTCGCGTTGTTTGGTTTGTATCGTCGCGTTAACAAATCGCATTGGGCACAAAATTAACCGTTTTAGCAAAAGACGTACGATTTCCTCGGGCAGTTGACGTTCGAATTGCGAGCCGCGACCACTGATTGGACGGAATTCAAACGCGTCACTTCCGCAGTGGAAAAAGGTGGGGCCACTAGATGGCACTAGTGTAAAATATAAACTTGTAGAGCGCATACAAACGTGCATGCATGCATAGCATACATACAAACGGTTAATAAACACACGATCAAGCTTAACATTATGACCACTCCATGTTTACCATAGAATATGAGGCAACAGTCCTGCGCTGAAGTCTTTACTGAGGAGGAGTTTTATGTTAATTTTTGTTGAATCTACTTGAGAGGAGTATTGGCATATTTTAATGATTGTTATTGGGACTGCCAGATGCATTCTCACCACAGTGTATTAGAGCGGGACGACCAAAAGTTTAGGGACACCTCTCAGTATAACCCAGTACAACTGAACAGTATCAGATATTACGGCCCCGTTAACAACCATTAAAATATGCCAAAACCTCTCTCAAACAGATTCAATAAAAAATTAAATATGAAACTCCTCCTGAAGGGAGGATTTATTGCAGGGCTGCTGCCCCATATTCTATGGTAAACATGCGGTGCTCATAATCTTATTCTTGATCGGTGTACATATATACATGCATACATAAATATATGATACATACTGTACATACTGTACATGGAACTTGCAGAGGAACTGATTTGCTATACTCCGTTTGTCTGCACGTAGACAACCTAACAGCACGAGAAGCATCGTAATTATAATTCTTTGCATTTCAACGAGCCTCTCTTTCCTGCCTCTGTATTCATCTGTAAAAAATCAACCAAGATAAAGGTTAATGCTAATCAAGGACCATGCTCATTTAGCACCTCCAAATAGACTAACTTAGAGTTTATGACTGAATGCAGGAGATAAGAGCTTGTGGTGCTCTGTAAAGTGCTCATGTGAGTAATTGAAGATTTCTAGATAAATTTGTTAATCTTAAAGTCCACCGAATATGTTTTCCTCCTTGTTATTATTCTGAAACCTATGTGGCTCTTTCAAGTGAAGATCGCTAGCTCGGAACGCAAGTCATTAATGAAAAGATTATTTTTTTTTAATCATTACTCTCAAATGCCAGCCTCTTATACTCTTGCTTTTTCACATGGCGACCAACATCACACACATTCTCCGCACAATTTGCTTAAAGCCGCACTGCTTCCACGCCATAAGTCACCGTTGTTCCTCGGATCAGATTTTTCTTTGTAAACGTTCCGTAAATAATGGATTACAGCGAATACCGAGTCATGATGTGGTCTAATTTCCCAAGTCAAAGCCCAAAAGGGTATGTCTTCCTTGGCAGCGCGCACTGAATAAGCATGCACCTTTTCTGCATGGCATTACAGCTAAAGTAACAACCATTTAGACGTATTTTTTTCAGCGAGCATCCAAGAAAGTGTCTATTTGACAGCTAAGTGAATGGCATATTTAGGCTGCGGAGGGGGGTTTGGTAAAGCATGGGTGTTGTCGGCGTTACCCACTGAAAACAAATGACTTAAGCAGGCCGCCTCATAGGCCTGCACTCTGACACAAGACCCTCTGGTAACACTGACAGATCGGAATTTTCCCAGAAAGGCTCGGTGCATTGTGTTCTCTCAGCTGGTCCCCTTTCTTTCTTTGACAATGAAAATGAACTACACATGATTGTGTTTTTTTTCCAGAAACAGGTGCGCACCTTGAGGAGAGGTTAGGGCTCCAAGTGAGTAATGACTAAGTGCATATGCATGACTCACTGTTTTAAGAAAAAGATCGCCTCTGCGGAACAGGGAGAAACAGAAAAGGGGGGAGAGAAACGTATAAAGTCAGACAGCCAGAGGGACTCCGCAGATTTTAGCTCAGCTTGCTTTAATGGATAAATCCATCACGCAGTCATCACATGCACCCCTGAATTACCCGCATGTCAGATGCCTGCAGACACCTTTGTTATCACAGGTACAGCACGACAGCAGAACAGGCGGGACTGATTAAAATAAAAATGCAGTGTGGCAGCCGGGGCACGAAAATGACGCAAGGCAGAGATGGCTGTGAGCGTCGGCGCAGGCGAACACACTGCCTTATTTAGTGTAACGGGAGCTAGCACCACGCGATGGACTGATATCATCATTAGGAGCTCACAAACCACATCTGTCCAGCCATATCTCAAGCTCACACATCCCTGTCCAGACTGCCAGACTGGCCAATGAAAAGATCATCTGCTTTCCCTCCAGATGAAACGAATTAGCTCTAATCTGTGCACTGGCCTCCACCGTGGCCAAAAATACACAGTCCCTCTTTTTAATATGGAAAATATGCATGCGGTGCCATACTCGCAATTTATGATAATGAAATCATAACACAGGTTTTGTAATCAACCCAAAAGCAAACTTCACAGACAGGGACCAGCTTTGGTAAACTGGATTATAGTGTGAATCATGTATCTTAGGTCGACAGGAAACTGCAGTAAATGTTGATTCTTATTGACAATCAGCAGTCGGTTTTTAGTCATGAAAAAGAGCAACAACCTCAAATGCTCCCTCGATCCTCCATTTTGTCACAATAATCACCTAATTGAAACTGAGTCACAGAACAACCAGTGTCAGCCCAGTTTATAATTCAAACAGAATGTATTTCCACTCGATATGCAGATGTTTGGTGACTAGCACTACAGCGTCTTTTATTTTAACATTGCAGAGGGACTCTTAACATGATGTATTTTTTTCCCCCGACCTTGGATGTGTGGAAACGTCTGACTTGCACCGCTAACAAATTAAACTTGAGGAACCCTCCTTTTACCATGACATGCTTTTTGATGCTCAGACTACAGCCGCACTGAGCCACGGACACACAGTCAACTCTCTGTGGGATGCCGCTTGGCCATTATGCCTTACAGCCTGTTCTTGAACACCCTGCTGAGCCGTTTACTTCACAGCCAACATCCTCTCCGTTTACTGATGTGTTGCGTCTTGCCATACAGCTGCACATCGCTGGAAAGGCTCACGGGGACTTAACAAATCATGTGTGCGCCGCAGAGAGCAATTGGAGCATCATGTTTCTGAACTTCCAAAAAAAATTTTTTTGGGGATTTTTTTTTCGCTTAGAGCGTTAGCACCGCTTTCACATCTGTACAGCATAACCGGCTATCTTTGCACGGGGAATGGAAACGGGGGGGAGGGGGATATGTCTAAAGGACTGAAAAAAAATATGCCTGGCATCAATAAAACTCACTCATTTTATTTCCTGTTTGTTTGTTTTGTGTGTGTGTGTGTGTGTGTGTGTGTGTGTGTGTGTGCGCGCGCGTGCGCGCGAGCGTGCAAATCACACAAACAAACAATAACTGAGTGTCAATTCATCATTTTGCATTCCACGCTGGTCAAACATGAAATCCAAATGTGCATCCTGTGGACCTTCAGAGTAATTGGTGCTCTACCGTTTACACCTGGTGCCCTTTTTATCTTTTCCATCCCTGCCGATAAAAAAATCACGATCCTGCTACTGGAAGCTGGTAAGTATGGATAAATAAACTGTCTATCAGTTACATTGGAGGACCCTCTTTTGCTATTTTTCAGCAGTTTTCCCACAACTACTGCAATCACTTAAAAACCTAAACAAAAACTGCATTTTGGTCATTTCAATAGCCTGCAGCCCACCTCTCTGGATCATGAATTTTATCTCTAATCATGCTTTAATGATTTCATTATTTTTCTTTATTGTAAAGTTATTTTTGTTTTTCCAATAGGAAAAGTGCAGTCAACTGAATGTCTTAAATGATGTTGTGGACTGTGTGAATTGCCGGTTTGGACATCTGGGAATGCACCTGTGGAAGTCTGGACATTTCAAATCAGCCTATTTCCTGGTTTGATGCAAATAGCTGAATATTGCATTCAAGTTTTTGTCCAAATAAAATAAAGAGCGCAGTAAGCTTTAGTTATTCTGGTGAGCATTTTTTCTTCAATCCTTTGGGTATATGTCTATGCAAGCCTTCTCCACTCTTCCTGCAGAGCTAATGCTGCCAGCTCCAGCTTTACCGCCAGGCAGAATTGAATGAAATTATTAATGATATCAATTTAATTCTCTGGAGCAAGCATTTTACCCAAAATGTTTTTAAAAAATCATCTTATCTAATCTTATTTCTCCTGTATGAGATGTCATAATGTTTTTTTTCTGCAATATTTGCAGTTGATGTTGTGATTCAGTTAGTGTCAAGAGTCCCATCAGAATGTATTTTATGTGACTTACAAAAACTTTGTTTACATAGCACTAAAAGCACTTTGCAAGAAAGTTTTGGATTGCAGCGAAGGCTGCAGATAGCAGTGTTATTTTCTTCAGTCTCTTCATCCATCCCCAGTATCTGTGAGTCACAGTCTTACTGTGCTTACCCAATGACCAGCTTGGTCTTATGATTCAACTCAAGTGCAATGTGAATAAGTCAAAAGCCTTCTGCCAAGAGCTTATTTTCTCTAATCATCGAGCAAGGTTGCCCTCACATGGTATGCACAGCTCTGCCTCATACTGTTTGTTCTCTCTCCAGGTAGCACAGGATGAAATATGAATGTTAGGATTTCTGTATCGCTTGCATATGTCGGCGTGCGCACGCATGTGTGTGTGAGAGAGGAGTGAGCGAGAGCGAGGAGACGCATCGTGAGATAGATGACAAACGGCGAGGGAGAAAAGTCAGCGAAGGATGAAGAGGACGGGAGCCAGAGGAGGTCTGAATTCTGACAGCCTGCGGAGAGGAGCATCCCACACACAGATGTTCACAATCATCACCTCAGACAATTAATACTAATAATACCTAACGACTGTTGGGACAACAAGGAAATTCAGGAGGCAGTGACTGATTGGATGTTAGTCCTCTGAATTGGCTAGTAGAACTATTTACTTTGTGGCTGAAGCAGGAAGGGGGGAAAAAAAAATTACTAATTAATCCAGTTTGGTGTCAGATGGCTGACGAAAGACAAAATCAAGATGGCAGCCTGAGCCACAACGGAAAAAGCTGTAATCAAACAGGCGCGGGGCATGGAACCAGTTAAGACCTTGATCTCCGAGAAAAGGTTAAAATAGCCATCAGTCAAATTGAACAGGGAATATCGTCGGCGAACATTTTGACCAATCCGAAACGGCACAGTTGTTCCATTCCCACTCGAGTCAATCCAGCACAAACAGTTTTTCATCCATGAAACTGCCCGATTGCGTTTCACAGTGCCTGCACTGTAGCAGCAGCCGCGGCAGCCGCAGCAGCAGCTCGTGCTCCCTCCATACCTCCAGGCCTCCAAAATTAACTTTAAAACATAAGCTTACCAAAAATGAGTTACACATTGCTTAAGGCTGCAGTGCCGTAATGGGATCATCAGAGAGACAGACAATAAAGTCAGACAGAGCATTCCTGCGTTGATTTATCTCGGAGAATGAGGCTGCAGGGGATGCGAGGGAGGGAGGAAGGTCAAGGCTTTATCTGTATGCAAAGGTAATAAATACTTAGATAAACATCTTCAAAGTTTTCTGGCGCCAGAAAACTTTATGGATTTGTCCTTTTCTTGTCCTTTTCAGTTTGTTTGTCTGTAAGGAAAATACCTGGATGCACACCAAGGAAAGATTATTTGTGCATGCAGCTGATTATCAGGGGAGGCTGAAATGAGTTCAGGTCAGAGTCTGAGTCCAGAGAGTTATGGGTCTGGGAGGAGGTGACGCCTGGGTGAGCCGTGATGTGTCCACATATCTGACAGTGTCTGGTGAACACGTATGCACGGAGCTGAGAAGACTGTGCTCCGGCAAATACATTTTATTCAATAAGTCTGTTAGAACAGAGACCTCCTGACAATCTGATAACACATCGTACTGCACTTATTTATTGAATAAAATGCACATTCTGCAGCATTAAATTGGCGTTTGAGATCGTTTTCGCTAAGGACCCTATACAGCGTGTGTTCAGTGCATTCATACGCAGGAGCCTTATCGGGACTTTTCTGGAATCAAAGGGGCGTAGCATTCGTTTACTGGAAAAATAGCAATCATCTTGAGTCAATGCCGCCATGGACACTCATACCCATATGCATACCCGCACACAAGCACAAACAGTTATAGTCATCACTGAAGCTCAACATTCTGCATTCTTCGTAAAACTCACTGAATTTAACGGTGGCCCGTTTCCTCCAGTCTTATACGGATTACTGCCATTTATAAAACTTAATGGAATGCACCAAAACTGCAGTGAAAAGTCATACTTCTGAGATGACTATTTCTCTGCACGCATACGCCTGCACGCACTCTTTTGCACAGCAGAAAACACATTTTTTACTCCGCTTTGTCCTTCCTTGCATTCAGTCCTGGACCTTGAAACCCATAGTGTCAGTTTGTAAGCGCTGCCTAACATCACATCAGATCAGGCCTCGCACCCGCTTTTCACTCTAGTTTGTAGATGATGCGCGGCGGCTCAGTAGGGCGAAAACAAAACCGGAGTGTGTGTTGCACAGATGGGTCCGGGGGCCGGATGCAGCAACGCCGGGGGCAGCGGCTGACTCTGAAACAGGGTGGGGCTTGAGTTTGAGGCAGGCCGGAGATTGAAGGGGGGCAGCGTTGCCAAGGCAGCAGCGGTGGCAACAGAGAGTTGACGCTGTAAAACACAAGAGGCCAGAGGTTTGGTGAGGTCTTGGGTCTTCCGGAGAGCCAGACGAACCTGCAGAGAGGAAATAAGGAAAGTTCTATTTATTCTTCTAACCTCCGAAAAAGAAATTGAGCATCTTCAGTAGAAAACTGCAGAACAACTCGGGAGGTAACGCTGGAGCAGTCCTAGTTAATGCAGAGGAAGCTCGCTCTTTTTTTTTAACGGGGTTTTTGAGAATGAACTCATGCACACAAACACGAAGATGACTGGTTAAAACTAAATCATACAACGTCAGAGTACTCACTGCCTGGTAGCTCTGGTGACGCTGGGTGGGAGTGTAGGGGCTGAACTTTGGTTTGCCGGGTTTACCTGCTGCTCTATCCTTGTGTCTCCTACTGCTGATGTGCTGGAATGCAGAAACACACACGCGCACGCACGCAGCAGGCGCGCACAAATAAATGGAGAATCTATTTGGATCAGGTGAGAATAGTCACACACGGCCACTCGTCTACTGGTTGGCACACATTTAGTACAATTTTTCAGTTGTTTGTCGAAGTTTAGTTGGGTTTTGGCAATAAAAAATACTCTGCTAGTTTTAGAAAGTTTGGGGTATAATAAACCTTCTGGCTGGCTGTTTGTAAGAATGCCTGTCTGGCAGAGAGCCTTCGGGGCAGACTTCTCCCACGTGCCCTCCCCCACGCGTAAATAGCATTGTTGGCTAGGCACCTGGGTACTACCAGCCAATCTGTCAAAAATTTTACCAAATAGATGAAGGCAGCAGCATAAAGATGGCGCACACAAAGAGAGAAAGTGGCCATCAAATGTAATTACAAATTTGAATAATCAGAGAAAAGGAAAGTCTAATCAAAGTTCCTATGTGGTCAATTTGTGCACAGCACTGGTATTTTGTTGGCTCTGCCTTTGAGATTCAAAATATTCATGGGGGGGCGGGCTTGAAAAATCCTGATTTGATTGACACGCACAAACAGATGGCTGCGGGCAGGAGGGCACACAATCAGTGGTGAACTGCTACATATTCATGAGCACCTGGTCAAAGTAAACTTCGAAACAGAGTGTTATGAAGACCAGCGCTCTGCATTCTTGTCACGAACGGAGATGCTAGCGTCAGATTCAGACGCTTGCTGAAAGCAGGCCTGGCTTGGCGCTCATTATCTTGAGGGATCTGTGATTTTTTTTTTTAACTCACCCGGAGCAACGGGTGTGAGCGGTGCACACTGTGATTTGGTTAAAAAAAAACAATCACGGTCCTGAGATGCCTGCCTGTATGTACGTGACAGATGACGTGATGATGTATGTGCTGATGTTTTGCATGATGCACCGCTGGTGCCACTGCACAGGTGAGACGTCTGTCACACAGGGAGCGCTTCTCTGCATTGCGAACAAAGAATTCTGTCATGTCTTCCAGGCTCTGCAAATGAAATCTGCCTCTAAAAAGATCAAAATGTAAAACAACAGAAAAATCACTAAAAAAAGCATATAAATTGATTTAGTCTGTCCTCTGTTTATTCTGGTTGAGAGCTCTGCTTCACATGTGGCTCTGCAGTCATGTGGAGTCATTGTGATTTTGATAAGTCAGCTGACCTCACTGCTTTGATGATTTGTAACTTGAGACTTAAGACTTGACTGAGACTGACATGACCTGGGACTTGACTCGCCAAGGAAAATTGCCCTGGCCATACTTGAGACAAAAGGCCATAATTTCAGATTTGTGACTGGTTTGGACGCCTGAACTCCGACTGTAGCATTTGCAACGTGAAACCGGTAAAACAACAACCACGTCTGCACTCTTTTTAGACTCAACAGTTTGAGAGACTAACCTGCTTGAGTTGGGTCTCGGAGTTGACGTGCACGTCACAGATCTCACAGTGGAAAGTTTTATTCTGGAGTCCAGTCGATAGCTCAGACGGTGCGGCCATCTTGGCCTTGACCCCCGTCCTCGGGAAAGATTTAATGGCTCCGTCGCCGCTCCTCGCCTCCAGCATTGTCTTGTGCTTGGTGCCTGAGTGTTATAAAAACCTCGTTTATGGAGGCTGAAACACGGCAGTAACAGGCATGTCTGGTGTGTGTGGTCGGTGTTTCTCACCGCTGTTGTGGGCTTGGAGCTGGGAGGCGGAGTTGACCGCCACTTTACAGAGAGAGCAGTAAAGAAGGCGTATGGCTTTCTCCTCCTCTGTCTCCTCTGTGGTCGCCTCCACGTCTCCGTCTCTTTGCGTTTCTTTCTCGGTCGTGCTCGGGCAGGGCGACAGGGAGGGGTCAGAGGGCGCTTTCACCGTTTCCATGAGGCCGCTGCCCGACGGTGCCGCCTCTAAGGTAAGGTCTGGAGGTGGGGGCTCTGAAATAAATATAAATAAATAAATAAAAATGCACAAAAACGATGTTGATAAAGTTTAAAAAAAATGTGTACAAAAAGTAATCAGTGTCTTGAAAACAAACTGAAGTTTACTGTCAACCTGGGCATTTTTCCTTTGCTATGAGTTTCCATAACTCTTGCTGCTTGTATATAACAGGAAGCGCCAGTATCATGACATGCTCAGAGACAAACGCTCAGCAGGTGACAGGTGATTATGGGCTCCATCAACAACTCTGATGTCACTAACAATCTCTGATTTCCCTAAGGACCTGCCTGCCAGCACTAAAGTCAACAGCGTTGCATGGAGAAGGGTCGGCTCCATTATCTGACTTGCCGAGTTTGCCTGTAGTAGAAGTGCAAGCTGATTTGAGGATTCATTTATGAAAATAGCAGTGATTAGCTCTGCCTTGCTGAGTGGGCGTCTGTTTGTTACCATTGATTCCCCACTCGCGCACCCGCTGAAGCTGTTTGCTGAAGTAATCTTCAGAGAGCTCCCCTGCCATCTTCCCCGAGACCGACTTCAAACTGGAAACGAGCTCTCGCTCTTTATCTGCTCCACCACATCAACCGTGTCAAACGATTCTTGGCAAAGGCAGAAGTAGGAGCGGAACTTTGGGACGTCACAGGAAAACATGCAGGTAAGAGAGCAGCTGGCAAAAGCTTTGGAACACCTCCACACTAATGCTGACACGCTCCCGAGCACACACGAGCCATGCGCACGCGCTCGCTCCCTCTGTCTCTGCAGTTCCTCACAGATTATATTCAAAGCATCTGAAACGTGTTTTTGATCTCGGAAGGCTCCTGAATGAGGTCAGTAAATGTAGACATGAAGAAGAAGCAGAAGATAATCCTCAACCTTTAATCTCTTTACAGTGAAACCCAAAGCAGCAGGAGGTTTATCACATCAAAGAGTTAAAGTCGTGACTGGGAAAAGACGGTCTAATGCAGTCAAACATTTGATGTCGGCGCGCGCGCGCGCACACACACACACACGCACACGCTCGCACGCACACATGCACACGCGCACACAAGCATGCACGCGTGCAGGGACACACACCTCCTGATGTGTCGAAGCTGGAGGGCTGTGAGCAGGCTGACGGGAGGATTTGTGATGCGGTCTCCTTGGCGACAGGTTCAGAGGTCCTGATCTTCAAATCTGGAGAGTCGAGAGCTTTCAGCCTTTTTGCGTGTTTAGTTCCACTATAATGGGAGGAAGCCTGCGCCTGAGTGCAAAACAGCAAGCAAGGTTGTTGGTATACCTGCGCAGAATTATTTAGCTAAGGAAACCGGGTAATGTTTATTTTGAAGTCACAACAAAGGACCTGAATGTGAATATGAAACTTGTAGAGCCTGCTATCACTGACTGAAAGAGCTTTCACAGTACAAACACTGCACTATTACTCATGTTCCAATTATCTTTAACATAGAGGTAAAACGGGACTTAACGTGTTTTTCATTTGATAAGGAACTCACAAAAAAGTGTTTTTTTTTCATTGAAAAAGTGTCACAAAAATTAAACACTAGTATAAAAAAAACTTGCAAAGGCAAGGTTACAAAGAAAAATGTATTTGGCTTAGTCTTTCTATGTGCTGAGTATTCTTCTTTTTCCTGCACTTACTTAGACGTTGTCTGTTAGAAACAAGAGTTGCAAGTTGCATTACATCGAACATCAATAATTTGCATTTCTTGCAATTATGTATCATTTGTTTAATTAGGAGTAATTGTGCTCAGTTTCTAATCACTGAATGAACCAGCTCGTTTTGTAACAGACGAACACAATTGCAGGTGTGTCCGTATATGTGTCTGTGTGTCTGCATGCGTGCATGTGTGACTACACGCGCGTGTGCGTGTGTGCGCGCGAAATAAAATAGATGTGATGTGTGAGGCACCGCCACAAGACACCGCCCACCTCAGAGTTGAACCTGAGCTGACAGACTCCACAGGAACTAGTCTTCCTCTTCAGTGGTGAGGTCACTCCGATGCTTGGTCCAATCAGAGCTGCTTTGTGGGCATGATTCATCTGCATCCAGAGAAAGCGTAACATCGGTGTCACGACTGAGTCTGAGCTGTGAAAGGTAGTGAAAACCATAACCTGAGGCATAAATGATGAGCTATTTGGAAGTTATATGCTCCTGTCAGGAAAACACAGATTCACAGCCTCGGGTCAGAAGGTGGCGCTTGGAGGGAATAGCGCGGAGCCCCTCAGTCTGGAGCCCGCTCATGTGTGAACACGCCAGCATACACACAGCTCCCGCGACACGTGTGACACATTCACACAACAAAATGTCATCCGAAATGTAGCTTTTCCTGCCTCCCTTTGTTTGTCAGCAGGAAATCACAAAAGCTACCCGGCCAATATTCTCCTCATTTTGTGGAAGAGTGTAGCGCGGGACGAGAGGGAACCTATTAGATTTTCTGGAAGATGTGTTAGACTTTAAAAAAAAAAAAACAGCTTTTCTTTTTTTTTTTGCATTGGCAGAGGGCTCTGAGAGTCCCCAAGTGACTTTCTGTTGGCAAGATTGAGCCAAAAATTACCAGGGTGATTTTCATGAAATTTAGTGGAGGAGGGGAGCGTGAGCGAGGGGGACCCACCCGGTAAGTTATGGGCTATAGACAACGATTTCCTCAGGAAAAATGATGAGGATCTTGCTGGAGGAATGCGCTCCACATGCGTCTGACTATTCAAGCAATGCAGGCTCGGAAAGGGGCTGCCAAAGGCCTGGCTTTATCATGGATGGAATCTATTCTATAGCAGACAAAAGCAGAGGTAGACACTTGTCAAACTGCTCCTGCAAAACAATCCACCTCTCTGCTTGTTAGCGTGCCAAATAGGTGTCACGTCTGTGTCCAACTTACAAGCACTGGTTTGCGCACGCGGGCTGAGATTGCTGCTCTTCCATCGGCGGGAACCACGTGACTTGTGTTGACTGACGCAAAAATGTGTGTGTGAGCGGCATGTTGCTGAGCGGCATTTTTTAGAAAGCGGAACAGATCTTCTGATACCGTATCCGGCATGATATCATTTTAATGCACCGTGACCACGTTGACCACGGCTTGGTTCTGCGAACTCCAAACATTTTGCTTTGTTTTCTCAGCCTGACTCCATGACTAACAGCTAGTGGAGTTTGCTCTCAAAGTATTGCATTCAATTTTCCTCAGAAAATAACCCGTTATATAATCTGTGAATCAGGTGTGCTGTTTGTGTGGCCCTTTCACGCTAACTGCTGCTACATTTATAATCATCTCACCACACTCGGGTCTCCTTAAGACACAGGTTGTAAGCCTGTCCATCCGCGCGCGCGCGCGTGTGTGTGTGTGTCTGTGATGCAATAACTTTACAACAGCGTCTGACCACACAGAGCTGCGCACCTCTGGACCTACTGGACGGTTTAATGAGCGCATATACTCAGCACAGTAAAACCCTACTGGGCTGTGTGGAACAAAACAAACCTATTACCTGTGATGAAATGTGGGGATCCATATAAGCAGCCAAAACTGGGGTTGAGGAGGGTGGGTGGGTGAGGGGGTGGGGGGTGGTGGCTTTATGGAAATCTGTCTGGCGCTGATGCAGAAATGAATGTGCTGTTGTGGGTCAGCAAGCAAGTTCTGCCAACCTTGGGAACATGCGTGTGTGGCACTGCGCCGGGTAGTTTTCTTATTCTTTTTAGTGCCAAAAATGAATTCTCCACTCTTCAAACATCGAATATGCAACTCCATGTGTGTGTGTGCGCTTGTGTGTGTGTGCCGCGCGTGCGTGCTGCGTGCATGCGTGCACTTGCGCGCGCGCGCATGAGACTCCCCTCACTCATCTGCTTTGATCACCTCTCCAGGCGGCTGCAGTGGAATGCATCTCCGCCGTCGTCCCTCTCTCTTATCTCTGCGTTTCCCCGCAGCTGTTTGTGTACACGCGGCCCACGTTAGCACATTAAGCTCGTCTTTTGTATGAGGCGTGAACTGCCGCCTGGATGTTTCACATTTATGAGCACGCGAGCGTGGTTTTCCTGAATGAGACGGAACATTTTTACGAGGGGTGAACGGCCGGCCTACGCCACCACATTACTTTTGCCCCCTTCCCCTCATTCACCCCGAGGCTCCCCTATCACCATCTGACCTTCCATCACACATTTCTCCCTTCGCCGATCCATCTGCTGCACTCTGATCCCCCTTGCGGCTCCCTTCTCCCACATCTGATCAAAGTCACCTTTCCTGCCTCCCCGTGGACTCCCTCGCTCACCTTTCACTTCCACGCCGCTAAGCTGGGGGTGGACGAGCACCTGTGGCCGAGTCTGCTGCACGTGTCCAAACATGCCCTCCCTTCATGTGGATATAAAAAGCGCGGCAGTGAATTCTAGCGGACGATGCATTAAATAAATAAAACACAGCATCCCACCACAAAGCATCGCGCTCAGCTGCAAGCGGAGAGTTATGGCTGAAACATATGGCCGAGTGAAGTAAGGCAGACTTGTAGCTGGAGCACAGTCAAGAGAGCCTCAACATTAATAGTGATGAATGCTCCTCCAGTTACATCGGTATGACAGCTACGTGTGAGCAGGATGACGTTAAGCACCCCCTCCAAAAAAAAGGGGTGCGCATGATGAACGAGCGGCCGTTTTTTGTTTTTTTTTATTATTCTTTGTAATTTAAATGATTATTTCTTTGGAAAGGCTGGCCCACTTTTTTTTTCCGTTGAAAAAAATAAAAAAAAGAACTAAAAGAACTGTCAAACCACGAGCCAAACTAAATCCCAGTCGTGAGGTCCCAAACTCGCAACCCTGTAACCACGACAACCTGCACGTAGGCGCCAAACAAACCCCTGAGCGGCGTTTTCACAGGCAACCCTGAATCCACGTTCGCGGGAGAATGCAGCCTCATGTGCAACACAGATCCCACACATACTGTAACACACACGCACACACACACACCAGGAGAAAATGCAGTCGGGCAGTTGAGCCGGACGCCCACCTAACAACCACGGGTTCACTTCAAAGGAAGGAGCTGACGTCCTTCCCACCGCGAGAGAGATTTCACGTTTGCAGTCGCATACTTGAGGCACCAGACCCCAGCCTCAAGTTTTGAACCCACCCAGCGAGCATGCAATCCAGACGTCAGCGGCGTCATTTATTCAAGTCTAAAGAGTTGGCAGAATGGATTTTCGCTCTCTGACATTTCAAAACCAATAGCAAGTGGCACCACAATATTTATTTGATTGCAGTGTGGTGGGAAAGGGACAAAAAGAAAAGGCGAGATGGCAGTTAAAAATAGGTGAGAGGGAACGTGGCTCAGCGGGGAGAAGGTGAAGCGTGCACATGTTTTCGTGCCACAATTAGTGTTGGGGGAACTGGCTTTGCACGCGACAGTTCATTTGGCAGATACTTTAATCCAAAGCAACGTACGTCTGAGGCAAACTCATACGCTGGTGGCGGCCGCCGCTCTCTGCTGGAGCTGATGATCCAACCAGTAACCAATTGCTTCACAATCAGCAAAGCTACCCACAGTTTGCTCAATTAAAGCGTCTTAAAGTGGGAGCTCAAAGCATGTCTTTGCAAAAAGAAACGATAAATTGACAATGTATATTCCATATGAAGTAATAAAAAAAAATAAAAAAAAAGTTAAGGAAGAGCGCAAACCTCTGCCAAGTCCGAACAGTCAGTCACAGAATAATACTCCTGAAAAAGTCTTGCCAGATATGAACCGTGGTTTCTTAGTTATTCAGAGATGAAAGTTGTTCTTTCATTTTGAATCAAGAATGATTCAAAATACAAAATGCCTGTTAATGTTCGTCATGTTTTGTGAAATTTTGCAGAGATCAGCAGATGATGTAGAGCGCGATGGCCAGAAACCTCTTTTGCGAGGTCACAGGGACCTTGATGTTTGGCCTTTGACCACCAAAAATCAAATCAGTCCTTGAGCCAGAGCTGAGATTTTTTTGGCCAAACAGGACAGCGAGACCCTCCAGTCATTCCATAAATACTGCAAGAACGCAACGTGTCTCCGAAACATTGACCTTTGACCTCTTAGATGCAAAAGTTTATCGTGTCCTGCCATGCAATATCATCTTTTTAGATTTTTTTTTTCAGTAATTTTGCCATCATCGGCGCATTGCTTTGACAGCTATGGCCAAGAACATCTTCAGGGATTCCCCCGATATGGCGATCGCGGGGATGGGACGGACACACGCACGGGCGACCTGCTGCCGGCGTGGAGGCAGAGAGATAATTCCTTTCCTATTGCAGCCCGTTATGGTTGTATTTTCAGTATTTAGCTCCACCAGACAGGGTTTCTGGGAGTGAAGGTCATCCATGAGAGGGAGGAGGCTGGAGGAAGTGTTTGAGGATGAAGGAAGTGCAGAGAAGCGCGAGACCTTGAGCAGGTGGGTGAGAAAACGGCGGGAGATAAAGTGAGACGGGAGAGAATGAGGCGCGAGAGCAGCGCAGGGAAGGTGGGGAACCTCCACCGCCGTCCAACCGCTCCTCAGGTAGCGGAGCGCCTTTTTGGTGGAGAGGAGAAAGGTTTTGCACACACACACACACACACTGCAAACACCTTTTGGAAACTACAAACGATGAGCAGGTGCATTCGTAATCCTATATTCCTCCGAAATCCCTTACATGTCTCTCTGTCAGCATCCAAGAGTACATCGGGGTTTTTAAGACCAGGCAAAATAAGGAAAAAAGAGAGAAACGAAGGGGAAAGAGGCCAAATTTTCTTCAGAGTGGATGCTCTGACAGACAGAGAGTCGTTTTCAGCCTCCTCATCCCAAGTTTACATTTAGAAATAGCGAAAGTGTGAGGACGGGGCTTGAGGTGTTTGGAACTTTTTTTTCTTTTTTTTTTTGCGTCTGGCAGTGAATACATCTCAGCTATGAAGTCTTTGCACGCCGTGATTACAGAGATACAAGTTGGTGTGGGGGTTTGGGTGGAGGAAGGGGGGGGTTCACACATCGGAGCGGCCGGCGTGTTGAGACGTGCAGCACGGCTCCTCTGTAAACCAGACGTCAGCCCTGCCTGACACATCGGCGCTCCCCGGGGCTCGGCCACCCTCACCCTTCATACACCGGGGCAGACAGCTCTTAGAAAGGCTCTCCGTGAAGAATACCAAGGAATCAGCCCCCCCCCCAGGTTGTGTGGAAATGTCACAGCTCCTTCTGCACCAGAAGTGATATATTTGGAAAAGGTGTAGGCAGCGTGTTCATGCATCTGTGCGCTGAAAATAGCTATGTCATGACATAAACTCCGCTTGGGAGGAAAACACATCATGGAAAATAAAAAAAAAATTAGGGTTTCTGATAAAGACGCCGGAGACTACAGTTGGCGTGATGTTGCGTTACTATGACAACTACAGTACTCACGTCAGTGAATCCAGGCAGCAGGTGGAAGGGGAGGAGGGGCTTCGGGTCTATGGTGAGCTGGGGCCTGCCAAGTGTGGGGCAGGCCAGTGGTGGCATGGTGCTGGGACACACGTTACCTAGGAGACGGCATGGGAAGGCAGGGACAGGTAGAGGGGTGACTCAAAAGATATGATGCAAGGTTGTTTTTTTGTTTTGTTTTTTTTTAGAAGCAAAAGCAAGCAGATCAAAGCAGCAAAACATATCCTGTCGCCTATTAAACAGAATTATGTCAAACTTTCTAGAGTCTCGTTAGAGTTTCATTCGCTGGTGCCGATTAAAATGAGGTAAAATGTTACTCGTCCTCGCTGCCACTGGCGGCAGCTATCATATTTGACACAGACTCCAGCTGCTTCTCCACTAAATATTATGTACATTAGGACTCTGCTCACACATACAGTGCGACTGCATAATATCTCCTAATGTGCAAGTGACTAATGCGGCAATACGACACGTCATGAGTTGTCGAAATGTCCCTGCACTAAACTAAACTGCGCACAGAGCTAGCAGGTCTGCATGGGATCAAAAACCTTTTTTCAGTGATAACCATATCTGCACATTTGATCCCGGTTGCCGGTTATGAGTTCAGAATATATGTTTTGAGTGGCGCTGCAGTCGCAAGTGGGTGTGGCTTTTTTTTTTAATGGAGGTTGCAGGTGAGATGGCCGCTCACTCCGCATCAACATGCCAAATTTGTGTGTGTGTGTGTGCGGTGGGGGGGGGGGGGGTTAGATCCAAACTCTGATTTTTCCCCGGCCAAGCATTTTTTTGTGCCTGGTCCAAGCCAGACTTCATCATATCAGGAACACATCTTGACATCTTATCGTTGTTTTGCGACAGGACTTGGAACGGCGGTGCAACAATTTGTCTGACCAACGACCAAAAACTCAAAGACAAGCTTGACTGGGCTGAGAAAATGAGTCACACCCGCAGCCAAAACTTCTATTTTTAGGCATTTAAAATGGTCATGTTTACAGGCTTGTGCTTTAACGGGCCATTTTTTTTTCCAGCTCTTTAACTCAAACTGAATATCAACATCTGTCTCTCCTGAATGAACATGTTCACTTGGCATGAAAGTGTCCATGCGGTTAAACTGTCTTTTTTTTTTTTCTTTTAAATTGGTCCTGCAGGCTATTTCACATTTACTCATGCAGCCAAATTGGCTTTCATGCGCACACGCACACAAAGAGGGAAACTGAAGGTTAATCAAATAATCTAGACAGGTGCCACATTAATAATGGTGGGAGTTAGGGTTAGGCACACACACACACACACACACACACACACACACACACACACACACACACAGGTATGCTATCATCTAAAGCACACACAAGAAAAGCATGTCAATGCAGATACAAATCCACGCCTGCACGGTCACTGCTGCAACCTCACACACAAGCGCGCGCATACACACACACGCACACACGCACACACACACGCGCGCGGGTGTGCGGGTTCAGCGAGGCCACCCCTGCTCGGTGACTGATAAAACTTCTTGTTTGTGCGGTTGAGTCCTGATTACGTGGCCCGGCTTCTCTCCTTTGAGCCTGATTACAGTTGCATTCAGGACCAGCCCTCATGTGTAATCATCATAATCAACATCAAAACACACCCATCCGCTCTGCCATTAGTCTGATTGCCTTTAACAAGCGCGGCGAGGGTGTGTGTGTGTGTGTGTGCGTGCGTGCGCGCGTGGGTGTGTGTTTACGCGCGCTTGGACTGATTATTTGCTCTTGTAAGAACTGACCTCAGAGAGCGCGGCGCAGGTAACACGTGGCGGAGACGCGCGCCCGCGACTTGCAATGACCCGACACTTCTCTAAGTAGCCTCATGAGCCCCGAGACCGCCGGTCATTAGCTGAAATAACGGCTGAAGCCACCGGCGATATTTACCCACTGACTTAAAAACCCGCTGGGAAAATCATTTATGAGGCACATTTATAAAATCACAGCAAAAAAAAAGAAAAAGAAAAAAAAGATCCGTCTGTCATTGTTCAAAAGACGCTCCGATCTTAACAAAAAAAAAGTCATCATCCTTTTAATTTTAATATCACAAGTTACTTTAACAGATCGCGGCACCACCGCCGCTTCTCGCCGCCGCCGCAACTGATTCCACATCCGTTTCGACATAGCAACAAGTGACTCCGCTGCGTTATTATCGACCGAAAAAAAAAAGAAAAAAACAACTCTTGAGATGAAAAGCGAAAATGCATCGTTAACATACCGAAATACATGGCAGCACCGACCGAAATCCGGTTGTTCAGGGTCTGATTAAAGTATCTTTCATCTCCAGGCAGAGATTAGGGTCGCGCCTTCGCCACATTCGTCTCTCCTCTCTCTCTCGCTCTCTCTCTCGCTCTCTCTCTCTCTCTCTCTCCTGCGGCGCCTACACTGCTTCTTCCCATCTGGATTGCCTCCTCCTTACTACCCGCCTCCTCCTCCTCCTCCTCCTCTTCTCTCTCCCCCTCTTCCTCATCTCTTCTTGATAACTGCCCCAGTTGATCTGCATTTCCCAGAGATCTGTTTTTAATTCGGTAAATAGACTGAAATGACTTCAATGAGTACAGTCGCACCCTGGATTAGTCCAGCCAAAACACACACACACACACACACAAACACACACAGGCGCGCACACGCAGGCACACAGCACAGAGTGAGATTTGCCTTTGGATTTGATGTGGCGTGCAAGTCAATATAACGCAAGAAACGAGTGTGTCTTATCACTATGGGAGAGACATGTCCAGCTCTGGTTTATATGTTTTTAAAGCAAACCAGTGAACTGCATGTTTGAGAGGATAAAGGGGGAATCCCCCCCCCCACCCCCACCCCTGGGGCAAAATGTGACTCGGGTCTGCAGGCTTCCCTCCGGGGCTGCTCTCTTTTGGATGGAGGCTCATGTTCTTGTGTAAATGCTCGACCATCCCCGCGACTCTTCCTTTTGGTATTTTTAGCTGCATTCATGCTTTTACTGCAAAACGGGGGGAAACTGCGCCGTGCACACGACGCGCATCCCGGCAAAGAGCATCACAGGCTGTCACGAAGGCATGCACCCGCTCTGATGCAGGCTCATGCATACATGCATGCATGCACGCACTTAAGGAGAACTCTAGCATGTCCGAGTATGCACACACGCACGCACACACACACACACACACACAAGTGCGCATGCATCCTCCGAGAGCTCAGATGTGTCTCTTGGCAGAGTGACCTTGGTTCTTGTCCAGAGCATGTTTCCCCCTGTGTCAGAAAAGTGGACAGCAGCATGTGTTTTCCCACAGTCCAGAAGTCCAAGGCTATTAAGTCCACAACTGCTGTCCTCAACATGCCCCTCCGCTCCTCCGCCCCTTACCCCCCTGCTCTTAAACTTGTACTAACAAGCATCTTAATAATAGATATACATGTAAGTAAGTGAGTAAGTAGATCCAAGTAAGGCTGATTTAGGTTCACAGACCCCTGCCACAAAGTAATCCACTGTCAAATAAATAATACATATAAACAGCAGATAAAACCCACCAGGAGAAAATGCAGGTTAAGACATAAGAGCACGGGGTGTGTGCAGGCTTTCAGCTGTGCTGGGACCTCTGACTTAACCGAGGGACGGTTCCAAGACTCGCGACCTCGAGTCTTAAAAGATGACACGTTGTTTGGAGGACCTCAGAGCTCAGCTGCCGGTGTGGAGCCGCGGCGAGTCCAGGATATGCTAAGCATTAAAAAATAAACAGGAGGCCAGCACGGAGTGTTAGATCGTGTGGGAGTCCAAGCAGCAGCATTTTGAATGGTTTGGAAAAAAGTTTAAGGAAGAGTTACTGTCAACTCAGGTCAAAAGAGAAAAGACGGGATTCTGTTCACCTGCCAAAGCTTCTTAAAGAAAAATATTCACACTTTTCATGCGTACGTCCAAACAGCGATGATGGAAAGTGAAGTCAGTGAAGTGAAGTCAGTGAAGTTTGCTCACTGTGTGCTCTATTGACTGAGAAGGCCGAGTTCCACTGTGCTGACAAAGCCTACATTTACCAGCATGCAATGCAAACAAGCAAGCATCTGAAAGCCAACCTCCCACTTGCCCCCCAATACTGCCCTGCTGGTGGAGGTGGGCGACGGAAGGCCCAGCCTGGGGTTAAGCCGAGGGCTTCTAGTAGCATGACTGAACATCCATCCTGAAATATCCTGCGGTTCTTCTTTGACCCCGCTAAGGTCACTGGTGTCAGGGGAGCGACCGAGTTTGCGGCCATTTCTCAGCCGATTATGACCCAGACCGAAAAAAAAACGTGATGCAAGTGACTACATTTTCTATCGAGGGCGACCCGACAACCACATAAGAGACGCAAGTTCCCCCCTTTAAGTGAAAGCCACACGACTGAGTCAGCATCCCATCAACAATCATCACGCATCACTCAAAAAACAAAAAAAAAACAAATTGACTTGTGGTCTGGTTCCTAATTGAATTCGAGCAGGTGCTCAGCGCATCGAGCTCAGGTTCATCAAGCTCCAGCGAAAAAATACAAGGATATGTCTTTTCTCCAAGTGGAGTCATACACGGGCAGGATTAAATGGGCAGCCCATGCATAGAGAGGGCAGCCCTCAACACAAGGGCCTACACAACAATACATTACCTTGAACCAATTAAAAAACCAAAAAAAAACTAAAAAAACACTGTGGGTCATTCTGTGAGTTGATCTTTTAAACAAACAAACAAAAAGGTGTGTGAGTTGCATCCACTAGAGCGGCCATTGGTATAATCTCCTGGCCCACGCACTTCATCCGGACCGCACCTCCATCCACACGTTCGAGTGGAACAAACGCAGAAGGGGAGAAACACACACACACACACACACACACACACACACACACACACACACACACACACACAGATGGAAATATCGACTCATTCACTCAGTTTAACACCCCTTTTGTCACTTACTGTATTGCCAGATGTTTTGTGTTCCTATGAGAAAAAGCAGAGCACTTTTAGGGGGGTTGAGTCGGTGTGTGTGTGTGTGTGTGTGTGTGTGTGTGTGTGTGTGTGTGAGTGTGTGTGTGTGTGTGTGTGTGTGTGTGTGTGTGTGTGTGCCCCCGGCCCCTTTTACAGCAGCAGCTGAAGGAAGCCTCTGGAGAAAAGCATTGTCTCCGTTTGGAAGCTTGAGCGTGAGAGCAAATATTCAAGTTCTCGCAAATTGTCAACCCACCTTCAGCCTTCATCTCGCTCTGATGGCCTTAAAAAATAAATTTAAAATAAACTCTGGCTGCTGGTTGAAATCTTCTTGGCCAGTAGTTCGTTTTTTGTTTTTTATTTGTCTGTTTTGTTCTTGATCTGCGGCCTTAGAAGCGG
>CAAKHG010041814.1:3793-17212 GCA_901007715.1 Dactylopterus volitans | reverse complement strand
CACAGTGTCATCAATGCGCGGCGCGCATGGAACACCGCCCGGACGGCGCCGAACCCGTGCCCGCCATCTTTAAACAACCAAACTAATGTCACGGCCGCGTTTTTTCTTTTTGTTTTTAAATTTTAAAAAAATGGCGACCAGAAAGATTCGCCTCTGTTCTCTGCTTCGCGTTGGAAGATGTCGTCGGAGCAGGTTTCGCATGGCGTCGCTATGACGACCGGCTACACCGAGGCGGTGCTGTCCTCTCACGGAAAACGACCCCCAGAAAAGCAGCTGAGAGGAGGGTAGAGTTCACGCTGTTCAGGGTTTTCCATCCATGCATGATGATGCAATGCCACTGTGACGATTCTCTCCGACCAATCAGAGGTCTGCAGTATTTTTCACGTCACCTTTTAGTACCTCGGAGTACCCGGTCGGGGAAGCTACTAAAAAAGTTATACGAGGTACCTTTTCAACCTAATGGAAAACCAAAAAGAGTAGAGTAGAGTAGAGTGGGGCCGCGCCGGACGAAGACGGCGAGCGGATGAGCACGGGCGTTACGCGTTGTGGGCGGGGCCAGACCCCCGGGACGCCCCCCGCCGCCGGATGCCGTGTCACGCTGGAACCGTCCGGCTTTTACGAGGCCGGCTGATGGACCCGCAGAGGCTCAGCAGAGAGACAGCGAGGAATTAGCGTGCTGGAGCGCCGCCGCCGCCGCTGCAGCGGAAAACACAATAGTTTCCATCGGTTATATAGAAAACAACTTGTGGTTTCTCTGGGAAACGGGCGAGGAGGCTCTGCTGCTCCCCTCATTAACGGAGCGTTTCATGATGCGGTCTCTGGGCACAGCTCGAACGCGTTTTTTTGTTTGCGAGACGTTAACCGTATCATGACTCTGTGATTTTTTTTTTTTTTTTCCCCCCCAGATCTGCCGTTTAATGCCCTTTTTGCGAGTAAAAATTGCTCATTGTCCTGCCCGTTTAGCCGTCGATAGAGCGCGTTTCTTCAAAAACCCCAGGGGTAATTTTCTCGAGAAAATGCAGTCGACCTCTTATTATTTCCCGTGGTAGATTAGGCCGCTGGTATAGTATAAATGCCCGTCAGTCAGCGCCTGCTCACTCGCAGCCGCTTTGCCCCTGGATGTCTTCTGAGTGGGATCCGTTATGCTTATTCCCGGGATGTCTCGAGAGAAGCTTTCCATGATTCATAATTTTAAAAAAACAACAACAAAAAAAAAACAAAAATCCTGACAAATCCTTTTTTATTCAGACCTTCAGTTTCTTTTTTTTTTTTTTTTTGCAACAGTTCGTTTAACCTCCCAACTTCCAGAATCCTGCCCGGCGCCGGCATCTCCGTAGCCGGATCAGATCATCGCACAGAAACATCCGGAAACATTCAGCCGGTCACCAAAGCAGATAAGAAAAAATAAATGATAGAAGCGCGACGTTGGCAGGCGACTGGAGCCGCAGCCTTCTGCTTTCACCTCCTCCTTACATCTGAAAATGTGTCTGCCTTTATCATGAGTGTGAGGCCTGCTGGGGTTTTAGGATAGAAAATCTTTATGTACTGGTTGTCCTCAGAATCAGGAACTCATGTACCTTCTACACCTTTATGAGCTACCACAGAACAAGTCAGCCGGAGCGTAACTTTACATTTTTGCATGCTGTAGTGCCACATTTTAATTTGCTATATATCAATACAACCCCCTTAGATGCCAAATTTGAACCCGTTTTGCCCCGCTGGCAACAATCGTTGCTAAAGTGCATCACTGTGTCATTTTCGACTCCCAATAAAACATCTCAAAGGCACTAATGCAACTTTTTTTAAAAATGGTTTCCAAGCGCTTCCTATCGCATGACATCATCTGCTTCCCGCTCCGTCCGCCATGCAAAACTTCCTGGAAAGAGGTAATTTTCATAAATTTCTTATGATTTCCCCCCAAACACATTTAGAGACTTGAATGATTAAATAATTATAGAGTAACCCTGGGATAAATATTTTTTGGTTCATGGGGTTGTTTCAGTGAGTCATAAAAATGCAATTTTCTTCAAAACAAAGTACAAAATGGAAAAAAAAAAATACATGATTCAGAGGGACTCAGTTGATAAAATGATATGCTGATATACAACTCTGGGGGAAAAAAAATCTGGGCACAAATGGGTTAATATGTATGGAAGAAATCATACTAACAAAATTTCTAAAAAAAAAAAAAAAAAGTGCAACAAACCACAAAGAAATGATTTTGTAAATACAGAAATTTTATCAATGTATCCCTCAAAATTGCAAATGTAAAAAAGAACCCTTAGAAACAACAGAACATTTATTTTTAGTAACCTCATTTTGGACTCATATAAACACACAAAATGATAATGCATGTTTTGCAACTAGATGGCATGAACATCAAAATAAACCGTTTACAATCAATTTTCCTGGAAGTTTCCCAGGTACCTTAAATGCAGAAAGGCACAAAGTAGAACGTGCAGCGCTTCTCGTGCTCGTGACTCGCTGCGAGTCCGGTGGAAAATGACGTCACTTCCCGTTTTTAGTGGGTTTTGGCCACCAAAGGGAATTGCATTGCAGTTCATGTGCGCAGCATCATTAGAGATATTCCAGCGTAGGAAGTGTTGTGACATCCAGGTCAGATCTATAAATCAGGATCACCGTGTTTTTGTTGCGTGCGCTTTTTTTTTTACTGGATGTCAGGAAGGACGCGGCGTTCCGCGTCACGTCGAACGCAAAGTAGGTGTGACTCCTCCGGTTTGACCCGAAGGAGTCGAGGTTCTGACTGACTGGCCAGATTCACTGCTTTCCATTTTTACTTTTATTTTCCACCTTTTACAAACTGTTTATCTCGCTTAGTTTGGTGTCCTTTTTTTTTTCTTTCTTCAGCACAACCTCAAAAAATGGGAGCTCACAGTTATTGTTTTCATTTTGACATCATGTTTGAAAATGTTGGTCCGTAAATCACACAAAAAAAACCCATAAAATCCAAGTGGGGAAAAAGTTTAAAAAAAAAAAAGTTTACTGTGAAACCCACAAACATGTTTGAGGAACCTTGGAATGCAAATATAAACTGTGAATTTCAATAACTTATGTACAAATTTAGACGAGGTTATTTACCACTGTTTACAATAAAGACGCAGGCAGTTTGAGGCTCAATTAAAGATCCCACGCGATTTTATTTTGGCCTCCAAACGATGGTTTGTGTCCACTGCAAGACAAGAGGAGCCAAGTGAAGATGATGAAGCGCGAGAAGGTCCTCACCCTGCCGCGAGACGCTCATCAGAAACCGCTGCAGATCCAGATCGAGTTTCTCCCTTCAGCAGATGAACGGTTCCTCTGTTCCTCTCCTCTAACACCTTGTCTCCCCCCCCCCGGTTCCTCCCCCACCTAGAGAGGAACCGCCCTGCTGCTGGAGCACCTGGCCGGCAGCCTGGCGAGCACCATCTCCGTCACCACCCACCTGGACATCGCGCCGCAGCACCACCTCTTCATGAAGGGCCGCAACGGCAGCAACATCAAGCACATCACCCAGAGGACGGGGGCCCAGATCCACTTCCCCGACCCCAACAGCCCCCAGAAGAAGTCCACGGTCTACATTCAGGGCACCATTGAATCGGTCTGCCTCGCGCGGCAGTACCTCATGGTGTGTATTTCATGCGTGGGAGTGTGTGTGTCACAGGTTCACGGCAGTTAACCATGATTGCCTTCTGGGGTTTCGAACGCCGTTAGCGGGGCTTTTCTTGGCCGCCGAAAAACGTTCACGCCAGTCAAGCGCGATTCCGCTGGACGTCCCAAGGTCGGCGGGCGTGAATTACAGCCGCCACATACCTGCATGCAAGCCGGACGCCTGCTTGGCGCGAGGCGCCCGCGTCCCGTCCTTGCACCCGCTAATCCTCCCCGCTCCTTCCTGGGTTTTGGTTTTGCATCATATACAGTAGACTGTGGTGGAGCGGAATCCGAGTAATTCGGACATCAGCACATTGGCCGTTTTGAAGCAGGGGCAGACGCTCGGCTTTTAAAGCGCTCCGCGGTCGCTCTTGTCTCGCTGCCCTCGACCGCCGAGTTTACCCCAATCTTACTTCTACAATGCGACCCCAAAGTCCGTTTGAGAGCTTTTTAACAGTGATTCCCGTTTAATTGCCGCTGGCTCCTGCTGAGCTGGTGCATATGAGACGGGCCCGGTTGTAAACAAGCTCTGGCTCTTCTGTTTGGAGATCCGTAATACCGGGGCAGTAATTCTGCTGGAGCTGCCTCCTCCTTTGTCTGCGGTCTCCCGTTTGGCCTCAAAGGCTCTCTCCCTCTTTTTTTTTTTTCTTTTTTTTTGGCAGATGCCAAAGATGTTGCATTGACTGAACATGACTTTCTCTCGGGGTCTGGAAGCGGGACACACAAGAAGCAGGGGAGAGTAAAAACAGCAGATTTATGAGAGGGGGAGCTGGAGGAGGATGGAAGCCTGGGAAGCCAAGGATGGAAGACCAGGCTGAGGGGGGAAAAGGGCAAAAGAGGGGAGTGAGGGAGTAAATGCTAAAGTAGAAGTGGATGGGGGGAGGGGCGCGTGGGGGTGGAGGGCTTCCTGGCCGCAGCAGTGCACCGTGTGATTTGGCCTCCCTCAGCCAGACTCCAATCTTACGCCTGTCGGAGCCAGCGTGGGTCCAAACTCCGCCGCCGCTGCTGCTAATTACACCCACTCGCGCCCGCCGCCCAGCGCTCGGCCCAAAATACAGACGTCTGTGGCGCTTGCGGTGGCGATCATGCGAAACAGATTGCTGTTGGCGGAATTTCCCGGGTTCCTCGTAGGGGTCGGATCCAGACCTGAACCTCGCGTCAGAAAAATGGCGTCATGCTGGAGGGGGAGCGCTGGTGCGTGGGCGACTTGCTCGAGGCGCTGTCGTAATTGATCGGCGCCCCGTTGTCTTTTGGTGCTTCTCCCCGCAGGGCTGCCTGCCGCTGGTGCTCATGTTTGACATCAAGGAGGACATCGAGGTGGAGCCCCAGTGCATCACGGCGCTGATGGAGAAGCTGGATGTCTTCATCAGTATCAAACCCAAGCCAAAGCAGCCCAGCAAGGTACGGCAAGCCACAGGTTTCCAGGGGATTTTGTTTTTGTTTTTTTTCTCTTAAAGAATTAGGCCTCTAATAAACGCGGATCGGCCATAACATTATGACCACTGCATGTTTTTTAGAGTACAACACTATGTTGAGTTGTGATTGAATGTGTGTGAGAGAGGTGTCGACATGTTTGAATGATTGTTATTGGGACTGTAGTTTGTGACGCTGTTGGACTGTGCTGGGTCACACTGGGAGGAGTCCCTAATATTTTGGTCACCCCACTCAATATGCATCATGGGTGATATAATACGAGGGACACCTCTCCCAGGGGTCCTTCAGGAGTTTCCAGTGGTAATGAGTGCTGTCTCTAATATTTTGGTTACCCCATTCATGTGCATTAGGGTGACAAAACATTGGGGGAAGCTTCATCCAGAGGTTTTTCAGGGTCTTCCAGGGGTCCTTGATGATCTTCCAGTGGTCTTGAGAGGTGTCCCTAACATTTTGGTCATCCTAATGCATATGAGCGGGAAGCTCATCAGGGACAATTTTGGTCATCCCACACACATGCATCAGGATGACCAAAATATTAGGGACAGTGCAGTTCAACAGCATCACAAACAAGTCGCAATAACTCCTGCAGGGAGAACTGGTCGCAGGGCTGCTGCGTTATACTCTGTGGTGAACACGCGGTGGTCGGAATGTTATGGCCGATCACCATGGTCAGTGGCACTGTGGTGATAAGATAACGAGTGAATCATCATTTGTGGGTGAACCACCCCTTTATGCCGAATGCAGACAGGGAGCAATATCGATACTCATAAAAATTCTATGGTAATATTTTGGTGACCCTGATGTGAGTGTCATCGTTCCTCCCAGTATGATTAAATAGGTCAACACTTGCACACTTTTATTGTTTTTTTAAAATGTCACGGTTTAATAATCAGGTTATCGTCAACATTTTTGCACTAACGAGTATGGAAATAACGGACATCTGGCACGCGCGCTCGTGCGCAATTCGCCCGAGCTAATGAGGAGTCCCCGTCTGTTTTGAAATGAAAATAAAACCTGAAAGTTGGAGCGCGCGAGACGGGCAACGCCCGAAGGGGGGGGGGGGCGACCTCCGACAAACAAACGGACCTCTGTTCCGTTGAGGAATTACTCGGTCAGATGCCGCGGCGCGAGATTGAAATAAATGGCAGATTGGCATTGGCACCATTTCTTCCATGTTTCGTGAAATTTTAAAAAGGGGGGAAAAACCGTGACCTTCGGCTGAGGGGAAATCGCGTCATGCCTACCCGGAGAGCGGAAAAATCGATGCGGCGCTCCTCCCCGCCGAGCGCAGGCGCGTGTTTCACGCCGATCCCGGCGTCGCTGCTCCAAAATTCAAACGTAAGCCGGCTCCACGGCTCCGTATCGTGATTTGCGGCCGCCGCGGGTGCACCTGCGCCGCCCTCAGCTTCCAGTAATCCCGGTCGTGTTTCAGCACTCGACTGGTCTTGGTCCCGGTGCCCAAGTTCCCCTCCAACCCCCGCCCCCGCCGCCCTTCTGCGCCAGGGTTCTGAGCTCGGTGCAGATGGGTCCTGTTTTGGGGTGGGGGGGCGACGTGGCCGTGCCAGCACAAACACTCGGCCCGGCCCAGCTCCCTCTGAAGAACCCTTCACTTAAACATTTTAACGAGGTGACAGCAGTAATCCAAAGTGCTCGTCCAAGTTCACGCTGGGCTCCCGGCGCTGAGGCCGGCCTATAAAGCGCCTCGGCGGAGACGCTCGTCGGGATCGGAGGGCTTTTTTAGAGCAGTCAGACGTCCGTAAAGGACCAGTTCTGCGGCGACGCTGAAGGACACGTTTCTCTCCGCGATTTCTAAAGTGGGCTCCGTGTTGCTGATTCGGTGCCAGCGGCCGTTGAGTGAATGCCGCCTCCTCATATTTCCTTTGCCCGTATCAACGAGCGCGATACGGCGTGTCGTCGGACAGATACGGGACCACTTCTGCCTCGTACGTGTACGTCTCCCCATCATGTCTCCCACACTGCCTCCATGTTTATCCTTCTAATCTGCCCTTAATTCCCCCCTTCCTCCCTCCCCGCTCTGTTTGTCTCCCCGTCGTCCTCCCTTTCACTCCCCATTTTTGCTGCCAACATTCCCAAACTTATCTCCCCCCCCCTTCCTCCCTCCGCCTCGCCCCCTTTTCCCTTCCATTTCCTCCTCGTCCCGATGTGCCCCCTCGCTTTGTCCTCCGCCCTACCTGTCGCTTTCCCGCCTTCTCTCCCTCAGTCCGTGATAGTCAAGAGCGTGGAGAGGAACGCGGTGAACATGTACGAAGCCCGGAAGTTCCTCCTGGGCCTCGAGTGCAACGGGGTGTCCTCCTCCTGCTCCTCCTCCTCCTCTTCGCCCTCCGTCGCGCTGAATCCAGCCACCAACGGCCCGTCGCCGTCCCTCATCTGCCCCGTCGGCCTGGACATCCTGGCCTCAGCTGGCCTGGGGCTGAGCAATCTGGGTAAGCACACCAGCACTCTCCTGACACGCCTGACGAAGCGCTGCATGCATTAGACTTATCCGTTTTCAGGAAGAATCGGAAAGGAAAGATGAGCCACTGCCCTTCTTTTTTTTACAAGCAGCGCATTAGAGGAGAATTGCCCTTTGTAGAGGAGCTAATTGCCCCCATGCGTCAATGTCGTTGGCGTCTTTACATCGCGGCCCCCCGCGGGCAGGGCAGGTGGTTTGTCCCAGAGTTCACCGTGAGAAAGCGGGAGTATCGACGATGCGATCATTTCCGCGGCGGCTGAACAGTTTGATCAGGTCGCTCTGCGGCGCGGGGAACCTCAGATCTGTGTTCCTCAGCGGGACCTTTGAGACCGAAGCGTTCCCGAAGTTGGCTAACCTCGTGGATGATGGATTTCCGACAGCATCCGAGTTTGCCCCGAGTCCTGCTGACCTCAACATGCCGTCAGCCCGGAGCAGTCGGCATGGTTCTGCTGTCCGCAGGTTAAATTTGAACTGACTGTAGCTAGAGGAGAACCGGGGGAGAACTATGAAACACTGGTGATTTTCTTTCATAGGAGGCTTTTTTTTTTTTTTTAGACCCTTAAAAAAAAATTGGATATTGAGACATAAACGTCTGATGGAGGTTCTTGCACCTTTCCTGAGCAGACCGCTCGCCCAGGCCTTTCAAATGACAGATATTTTTTCCGCCTCCCCGCGGATTAATTCCAAACATGAGGTCCCGGGATGGCGAGCGGATGGTCCCTCGCCGCCTCGTTTAAACCCGCTGGTGAAGCTGTGGACGGCCACATCCTGGGCTTTAGTAATTGCTACATGCTTCCCTCGCTCAGATTACAGGCCGGCCTGCCAGAAGAATCCCGTGGCCTTATTCCTGGAGCCAAACTATCCCCTTGTTAAAGCCACAGACCTGCTTCTTTCTGTTTTCATACACCAAGCACCACATTGTTGGTGCTCTCAATAACATGGTTTTATGGGGTATGAGGACACACTAGATGTGCGCCCTCGCGCCCGTGACCCTGGAGAAATTAAGAAATTCCTCCCAACTCGACTGCTGCCGGGCTCCGCGGAATTCCAGCGAAATAGCTGGAAGAGCCGGGATTATTTTCCGCGGGTTTTGCTGCGGGGTGAAAGACGTCCGCGCGTGTGTGTGTGTGTGTGTGTGTGTGTGTGTTTGGACAGGAGCCGCCGCCGCTGCCACCGCCGATCTTGGTCCGGCTTCTGGTCTTGTTCTCTCCCCGACCAACCCCTCATTTTCGTGTCCTCCTCAGGTTTCCTGGGTGCGACGGCGTCCCACTCGCTCGCCAACTCCGCCGCCCCGAACGCGGTTCTCAACAGCTTGAACTCCTCCATGAGCCCTCTGCAGACTCCCAGCCCCAGCACCCCCGCGCCCTCCCCCTCCCTCTGGCCCACCTCCCTAACCAGCACCCAAGGTCTGTGTACTGGCCTGCGTTTGCATGCCTCCCTGCCAGCGACGGCCGTCACCGGAGGGTTTTGAGTTTTTCCGGGGTTGTTTTTTTTTTTTTTTTTGACATTCCCGCGAGCATAATACCCCGGGAATGCCTTGAGGGAATTTCCTCAAATCTGGCACCAAACGTTTGGTGGTCAAAACCGGAGGTCAGCAAGTCCTCGCAGAGTTGCCATAACTCGAAAATGCTACGCAAGCAGGGTGAAACGATTGAAGTATTTTATGATATTTCACTTGGGGTTATTGTCCTCTAAGCTGCAGAGCACATTTCCATGGGTCTCCACGCGATGACAGCGTGTTTGTCACTGGGAATCGTTCCCCGTGTATGCCAGTATAATAACTTCCATTTCACCAAAAATACATTTCGTGCTGTTTTATTAAATTCCTCCACCATACACTCCGTATTATGAACTCGCGTCTTCGGGCTTGTGGTTCTCCTAATTGTTTGCAGCTGGATCTGCTTATTTGAGCCGCTCATTTGCGTTTGATGCTGCGTCATGGTTTTTTTTTAGTTTTTTTTTTTTACATGAGTTGGATATTTCTGCTAAGCGTTTTATGAATTATTAAAGCCCCGCCTGTGTGACCGTGTGTTTTCAGCCTTCTCATCCCAGCTGATGCTGCACCCCGCCACCCAGGCCACCCTCAGCAGCATCCTGCTGTCCGGCGTTCAGGGTTACACCCAGAGCACCCCGTCCCCTCCGCCGGGCCTGGCCCCCATAGACAAGCAGCCCAACGGGGTCCCCGACTGTGTCAAGGGCCCCTGCACTCTCAACGGTCATGTCAAGGTCGGGGCCCGCCGCCCTGTTCTGGATTATTTCTGTATATTTCCGGTGTCCTGCACCCTCACGTCTGTGTGTTCTGTGTGTGTCCAGCATCCCGGCTCGGTCTACGGCAGGATAGCCACCGCGGCGCTCGCGGAAACGGTTCTGAGTCCGGCGCCGTGCGACTCGGTCCAAGAGGCCAGCGGACACAGCCCGTCGGAACCGCTCTCCAGCAAGTCCAGCCCGGATGAAGGTACTGAGCCCTGCCGGCGCTTTACAGGAACCTCAACAACCGGGAAATGTCCCTGTCACCGATATTTGTCGGTTGTTGCATTTTGGAGTGTGGCACTATTATTATTATTATTATTATTATTATTATTAGTTTTAGGCATTGACATTTACAACATGTACTCCAACATACACTCCGTGTTTAAGGAACATTCCTTTTGAAATACACGTTTATCCGCATAGGTGTCCATTATTATGCGGACAAATCTTATTTTAATAGAGCATTCATTGAGAAATGGAGGGGAAAAAAATGACCGTGTACTAGTAGGAGCAACTTTAAAAAGTACAAGTACAAGAACGGATGGATATAACGTTTTTCGGCCAATAACGCTTAATAGGCAACTTTTTTTTTTTTAATCAATTTTTCTACCTTAAAAAATTAAGAGGGATGCAACACTGACTCTGCCTACAGGGGCGGTCCCGCTTGACCCGTCCAGGTGCCGGTTCTGCACCGAAGCGCGTGACCGTGCGCACGTCGCCAGCGTGTCTGATTATTTTATGAAGGACGCGGTGCTGAATGAACGTGGCGGTCGCGGGGCGTCTATGAAAGTCGACTCCTGGCTGGAGTCTCACTCCCCTCTGTAAGTCGGTGGAATAAGGCGTATTTGAAATGTTGGGATTTATGTTGGACGTCGCGAAAGACTCCCGAGCTGTCGACGTTCCCCGGAGCGCCGCTCCGTGAAAAAAAACCCCGCCAATGCCAAGCATTTCCACCTGAGATTTATGTAACCCCTAAACCCACTTTGAGGGGGGAAATATGACTTTGAAGGGGCTGGTTTCTTTACGCTGCTCCCTTTAACCTCGTGCTCGCCCTGACTGCGTTTATTGTGTCGGGCTGGCGGCGGCGGCGGCGGCGGCGCTGCTCCCGGGCTCCTCGCGGTGGAGAGAGAGGCCTCCATTTCCTCGCCTGTCCTCCATTCGCGGTTTTCTCCTCGCAGCTTCCCTCTCTCACGCGTCTCGGGTTTTCGCCGCTGTTTTCCGAGCCGGTCCTCCCCACCCACACCCCCCCGATGCGGCGCGTCCCGGTGAGGTTCCCCCGCCCCCCATCCCCATCTTTAACCTCCCCCCCGTGTTTGGACTGGCTCGCCCGGACCGCCGAGACTCGCCGCGCGGGATAAGGAAGTGGAGGTTAATTGTCGAAACTCCAGAGAGCTTCATTAGATTGGCTGACGGTCTTATTATTTTACACTTTGCAGTACAACACGCACGCTCAAACACTCTCGGTTGCAGACACACACACACGCGCGCGCGCGCACACACACGCTCACACACGCGCGCATATCCCATGACGCAGGCTGGAAGTAGAGTAGCAGGAAAAGTTGGCCATAATTACAGCTGCCGTGTTTTAAATGAAGCCACAACTCAGCTGGGACGAGTCACACTTGCACACACACACACACACACACACACACACACACACACACGTTTCACACACTCCTGTATGACTTATTTCTGATGAAGGTGCGAGGTAGGAGGAACCTCATTTCCTGACTTAGATTTTGTTTTATTTTATTTTTTTTTATTGAGTCTGTAAATTGTTTCTCCATTTACAGTAAACGGATAACTAGTGCATGTAATCAACTACATGTAATCCAGTTACTTCACTTATAGTAAATGCATAACTAGCGCATGTGATCTGGTTTCTCCATTTACAGTAAATGGATAACTATGTAATCTGGTTTCTCTGCTTAGAGTAGATGGATGATTTGTGCATGTAATCGGTTTACATGTAATCCGGTTACTTCTCTAACAGTAAATGCATAACTAGCACCTGTAATCTGGTTTCTCCATTTGCAGCAAATGTATAACTACACCGGGTGTAATCTGGTTTCTCCGCTCTGAGTAAATGGATGATTTGTGCATGTAATCGGTTTACATGTAATCCGATTACTTCACTTACAGTAAATGCATAGCTACCGCAGGTGATCTGGTGTCTCCATTAACAGTAAACGGATAACTATGTAATCTGGGTTCGCAAGTGCGTGTAATCGAGGCCAGTTGAGTGTACTCGTACCGTTTAGAGGTTGCACGGATCAACTAAGGTTTCAACTAAAATCAAATACGTGCATGTCTTCGAACAGGCTCTGACACCTTCGTGGAGGTGGGCATGCCCAGGAGCCCGTCTCATTCGGCCAACGGGAGCGAGCTGAAGCAGATGCTGGCCTCCTGCAAGACGTCGTCAGGGAAACGGCAGGCCGTGGAGCTGCTGCAGGGCACCAAGAACTCCCACCTACAGTACGTGTGGGATCCCAGAGACGGTTTCAAATGCTGGTCTCTCGTTAGAGAGCCATGAATTCAGGATGGGGGACCCGTGCGTCGGCGGCGGCGCACCCAGCCGTCTCACACACGTGCTCACGGGTGTTTTTGCACCACATTTATGAGATTTATGAGTTTGAAAATGGGCTGCCGTCCTGTCACAGCTGATGAATGTGGAACCTTAACGGCTGCGGCCGGAGCGTGAGGAGAATATCAGCAGGGCGAAGGGGCTGGTGTTTTGGTTTGGTTTGGTTTTTTTCCACCCCTGCCCCTTTACCCATGATGCTTTGCGCTCCCGACAGCTCCGACTGCCTCCTCTCGGACGCCGAGTCCAGCTCGTCAGACAGTCCCGTGGCTGATAAGAGGGCGCCGGGCAGCGAGCGGGCGGCGGAGAGGGCGGCGCAGCAGAGCGAGCGGGAGCGGATCCGACTGGCTCCGCAGACGTCCTTCGCCAACATGCAGGTACGCGCGCACGCACACACACACACACACACACACACACACACACACACACACACCACACACAGAAAACAGGCATTTCTGTTGGCATTAAAGAATAAAACCCGTCTCTTGTTTTCAGGCGTTTGACTATGAACAGAAAAAGCTGCTGGCAACCAAAGGTGAGTCGACACTCAGGAGCAGCGTCTTATGATACTCACATTCGACTGTGTCATTACTAGTGTTTAATTTAAGCATTTTAATTAAGAATTAAGTCCAGCTGACGTTGGCATCAGTGCAGAGAGTTCCACTGCGTGGCATCAAGCAGGAGTGGGCGGAGCTAAGGCATGTTCAGGCGACGGGGAAAGCTGAGCGCTCGGTTGCCGTAGAAATTGCAAAGTAAAGTTGAGGCAGCTGGTGGTCCGGTCCGAGCGGCTGTTGGACTCATGGTCGCCGCAATGGCCGCAACTCGCCATCTGAGCGTGGCCACATGCCCCGCCCCCTCAACGACCGCCAGCAGACCGCAGTCACTTCAGCCTTTGACATCAGGATGCGTTCAAGGTCCATTTCAGGGGGGGAAAACAAAAAACCCTTAGCTTCCTCGAGTGTTCTTTAGCTTTTTTTTTTTTTTTTTTTTTTTTTTTTTTTTTTTTTTTTTTTATAAAAGATTTAAAAAAATA
>CAAKHG010041809.1:4153-15881 GCA_901007715.1 Dactylopterus volitans | reverse complement strand
TCATATTTTACCAGCTTGGCTTCTGGCCAGACAAGTTTTGTCTGGGTGTGCCGCGTGTGTCTGTGTGCGTGTGCGTGTTCGTGCGTGAAATAATGACTGCTGAGTCAATCAGCACAAGCCGCGATGCTGTTAGGTCAAAGTCACGGCGCGGGAGGGGAAACATAATCGGCGAAACCGCCACGCCGCTCCGTCTCGGCTCGAGTCTGTCACGCTGACGCAATGACATAACGCTATTAGGGGCGTCGCGATGACGACGGCGAGCGGGCGGGCTCACGGCGGATCCCGACGGCGGCGGGCTGCGGCGGCGCGGACGCCCGGCGCTCTCGGCCCGGCCCGCGCCTGCCGCATGGCGCCGGGGATTAAGCATTCTGCTCTGTTTCCCAGGTAATGACATGCCCGGTCCCTCTGTTTTCGCCGAGCCTTTATTTCAATAAGAAATCATCCATTATTTAGCTCCCAACCTCTGTGCCCTGTCCCCCCTTCAACCCCCCCTGCCCGCCCGCCCTCACCCGCTCACCCGCCACCCCCCCTCTCCCACCGCTCCCCGCTCTCCCCCTTTTCCCGCCAGCCTCCCCTCGGATACCAGCACCCCGCTGATTCTCACTTCAAGGACGAACGTGGCGGAGAGGAGAGGAGTCGACCCAGTCACCAGATGAGCTCTTGGAAGAGAGGGAGGGAGTGCGCGCGCACACACACACACACACACGCACACACAGGCCTACTCACACACGCACACACAAAATGCTCTCAGAAGAAATGCGAAAAATGTGTGACCCAAATATACATTGCTTTGTACTCTGGTTCAAAGTTTCCTGTCCTCTCCACCAAACATTCAAGGAGACGAGGAGAAAACACAACAATGAATAAATCATCCGGCAAACTGAAAGCTACTGTAGCAATATTCCTGAAGAGAGAGAGAGAGGGAGAGAGAGAGAGAGACATCGAGCTGTGGTAAGAGAGAGAGACTAAAAAAGAGAGTTGAAAGCAAAAAAATGGAAAGAGCAAACACCTCTTTGGTCTTTTTGATGGCGCTCTCTTATGGAACATGCTATTTCTTGATTCACTCTTAAATCCGTCATCAGTGGAGCTCATATAAGCGCCGCTGTGAAGCAGCGGATCACTGTCCCCTGTGAACGCGCCGATTACAGGAGCCAAACAATCGGAGGGACCCATTAAGCAACTTTGATTTCAAAGCGCCATCTTTACGGCAGGAATTAATTATTACTTTTGATGTCGCGGCGCCTCCGGAGACTCGAGAGTTGATTGAAACATTGCAAAAAGTAACGCTTGGCGAGAGTAAGACCGAGAGACCCGGACAAACGTCGGATGGGACGATAGAGGGGCAGCAGAGAAGCTAAAATAGCTGAACTACGGAATCATGACGGTTATGAACTCCTGAACTGACCTGCACGCACAGCGGAACAATAACACACACACACACACACTCTGAGGTCATATGAAGTAAACATGAGGGCCTATAACAGTGATTCTTTGGGCAACAGAAGATCTTTGTAGATATGAGAGTCAGTGTAACAAAATGATTTCAATTAATATATGTATACACACACACGGTATTTACCCATAAACACCCTTTTTTTCTCATCAGTTACATTTATAATAAACAAAAAACTAAACTCTTTCTCAGCTTTTCCAGACATTTCAATAAAAGACAGCCTGAAATAAAAAGATCACTCTGCAGATTTTGGAGGGGAAGGTGAGAGATGCACCCTGGGAACTTCAAAATAAAGGCCACCAATATAGCTGATCTACTTGATCGCCAGTCATCGGATTGATGCACCGACCCGCAGCGATGGGTCGCTACACCTCGAATCTTTAGCTCAGTCAGTGGCAGATGCATCATGGGAAACTCTAAATAAGGGTTATACAATATACAACCCCACCAATGCTGCAGGAGCTTCTTCAATACACTTCAGATCTTAAAGCGCTCCTTCCGGACGAGACTTTTCCGATAGACACGCGATAAAATAGTCCCGCTTCATCTAACATGTGTTACTTTCTAGAAAAAAGATGGATATAAGGACGCACAAAAGGCCATTTGTGCACGTTAAATGTTCCCAGCTACCATCACATGACGCCAGGTTTCAGGACGCCTCAAAATAAACCAGGTTCAACCGGGAAAAAACAGAGATCAGACGTCCTTTAAGTTTCTGTTCAGTGTGTCGCAGCGGCTGCTAGCTTGTGGCTGCCTCTGCTCGCGGGTTAGCTTTAGCATTAGCCGCCGTTAGCTGTTGTGTGATGGCGCTTTCAGCTTTTAGTTTTCATCATCAGTCTTCTTCTCTGATGCCGCTCCCACGTTCTTCTGTGGAATTTTGCTTGTGCAGAAGTGTCGCCCCGCATATACAGCTACAGCAACTCCCCTCCCGTTGACCCCCTCCCTCGCCGCCGTCCTCCATGTTTGCATTGACACATAAGCGCCCCTGAATGTGGCCTTTGATGGAAGATCCTCTTCCGGCATCCATACATATGCACGTGAACTCGCCTGCTTTCTCACACACACTTTTCCTGCGTGGATTCACACCTGTCACGCCGCGTATGACAATATTAAACCAGGTGCGCCGGCGGCTGAGCCCCCCGCCCCCACACCTCCCCGCCGCAGTAAACGCGCATCCGATTTCCGCCTGACGGCTCCGGATCGCACCAGGACCCACCGGACAAGCTGTCAGGAGGCGCGCCTGGATCCCACTTAGCGGATCCCGAAGCCGTCTCCAAACCTCAAACGCCACGCAGCCGGAATCCAAATGAAGGCTATCATCAGAGCGGCGGCGGCGGCGGCGGCGGCGGCGACGGCGACACAAAAAGTCACCGCTCCGTCTATCAAAAGCGAAAGCTGCTAATGATGGCTTTTTTTTTTTTTGGTTGCTTTTTATTTTTCTTCAGGCGCGCAAACATCACGTCCGGCGAGAGTTGCGAGCGTGTCGGCGTGCGCGCGCGCGCGGGCGCTTGACAGAAACGTCTTCCTGCATTACACTTTTGCGGCGGGAAGATGTAATAATTTCCCTTGAAAACTGGGGCTAGACACGCGCTTCCTAATGATGGAATCTTTTGATGTTTAAATTAGGATATCACACGCGAAGGAGCTATCCTCCCAGGGCCGCACCTTCTCGTGACAAGATTAGCAGCAAAGCAAAGCCATTACTGTGGTTTATTTCTGCCCCAGCCGGCTCCCAGACTCAGGCACAGAGGTAGGCAGCCATCCAGGGAGAGACGGATGCCGGAGAAGGAGGGAGGGAGGGAAAAGTCAAAAAAAAAAAGAAGAAGAAGAAGAAGAAGAGATACAAGAAATAGCGAGGCAGAGCTCAGGAGAAGAAGTGAAAGAGGGAAAAAATTAATGGGGTACACTTTTTTTTTTTTTTTTTTTATAGATCCCACTTATTTATAGATCATCTGTGAAGCAGATATAAACCTTCATATTCTGTCAGCCTGTCACAGTGTCAGCCATGTCAACGTTTACATATTTTCGCTGTCTCTGCTGTCAACGCCCCGCACGGCGACGGGAATTAATAACCGCTGTAATGCTGACAAGCGCCGAGACGGACCGCGAGCGACGTTTTCCCCCCCGACGTGGCTGACGGTCCCGCGAGATCAGAACCCGCTTCCGCTGAGCGCGGGAGGGGGGGGCGGGAAGCCGAAACCCGGCGCCGCCTCGACGAGTGATCGAGTTGTATTGAAAGGCAACGTTTGCGCCAATATTAGTGCTCCCGTTTGAGGCCGAGGTCTGAGCTTTATCCACTCGTGTGCGAGTCGGGATGATGCTTTTTTTTTTTTTTTTTTTTAAAAACCTGCATCTAAAATTGAAAGAAAAAAAAAGTGAGATTTCGCCACTTTTTGAGTCGTCGGTGGTTGGCCGAAGTATCATATTGCTCAGGGTTGCCGCGACTCCTTGGCCACCGGTGACATCACCGGCGGCATCGCGTCACAACCGGCTCGGACGTCTAGGCTCCGCCTCTGGGTGGTCGGCAGCTACGCCCGCCTCCACCGGCTGAGCGGTTTGGCAATGCATCATGGTACATGTAGGCTCCACCTGCACAGCCCGGCAGCCATTTCTCATCCAATACAGCCTACAACCCGGAATTGTTATTTACAAAACCCCTTAAATTTGGTGAACTTTCCCTTTAAGGTACTCTTGCGACACTTTGTCTCCAGAGAAAGTCAATTAAAGAGATTTTAACCAATTTTTTTTATCTTTATTTGTCAGTCTGCTGTTTTCTTTAATGTATAGTTGCCATGGTTACAGGTTTTCCCGGTCTACTGGGGTGACAGCGGTGGGAGGGTCACTATGAGAGGCAGCTTTTACACGTTCACGTGCACAGAATCGACAGGACTGCGCGCCGATACGGCGGGCAGGCTCTCCGCGGCGAATCCAGGCAGTCGTGATCCCGAGTTCAGGCGCAAAGATGCAGAAAAGCGAACGATAATGCCGCAAACAGCCTTTTCAGGGGTCACCGGGTGAACGACGCGCGGCTTCGCCGCAGCTGTTGAAGTAAACAAAAGCTTTGAATTCCGATGCAAACGGTTTCGTCTTCCCAAGTCGGGAAGTTTCTTCGTGCTTCAGCTGTGGAGAGGCGACCTGCGGGTTTGACACTCTGAGTGGCAGCAAGGGAGCGCTGGTTTTCAAAGTGCGGCGCAGGGACCCCGCGGGGGTCATTGAGGGTTTTTCTTGCAGGGTTCTTCAACTAAATGAGAAAAAATGTAATTTATTTGCTTCTGGACTCTACACTCAAGGGAAAAAAGAAAAATCGGACACAGCATCACTGATGTAATGTTTTTATGTGAATAACTTTCAGTGTCTGCGCCCATGTTTTGAATCATTTTCCTGGTCACTTTCTTATTTCACTTTCGTATTTTGTTCTCTTCTTAATTTTCGAACTCATTTTTTTCTTTTTTTTCCTGAGGTTTTTTTTTGTTTGTTTTGTTTGGGGTTTTTTTTTATGATCAAAAGCTAATTCGTTTGAGAAATGGTGATTATAAAAAGAAATTACAAAACGGCTTAAAAAATTGGCCAGAAAAAAAATCAAAAAAAAGGAAGGAAACTTTTACCGGAAATCAGAATGATTGATTGATACTTCCGAGGTTCAGATCAGTGATTGCTGCACCTCGTTTCTCATGAAAGGTGCCTGGACGCAACCTGAACCAAGGCTCATGAAGGTCATGAAATCGCTCCTTAAATACCACAAACGGGAAAAAAAAGAGCTTCTGCTTGGACCACATCGAAACACTGGGACATCAAAATATCGACAAAAACCGGGGAGAAAAAAAAAATGTCTGCGTTCTCAAACTTTTACACATGAAACCAGGTTGGCGTTGTTTGAAATCTCATCCGGCTCGAGCGGGGCGGCGGGCGCTGGGGGGGTGGGACATTACCTGTGCTCTTTCACGCGGCAGAGTGGCTGCTGGGTAGGTAACGCACTGAGAGCTCTCCACTCCTTTCTCTCCCCTTCACTTGCGGCGAGCTCAGGCAGGCGTTAGGACAATAAAGAGAGGGCCGGTGATGGCGGGTCCCCTCTGAGGCCCTTTTCACGCTCTCAGGTGGAGCCACAAGGGCCCACTTCATCACCGTTATCTAGGGATGGGAAATACATAGCTTCTCTTTAAAACTCTGACCCGGCCTTTTAGACCGCTGCGCCGGGGGCCGATTATCCTCACTCACCCTTTCAAAAAAAAAAAAAGGAAAAAAGTCACACACACACACATGCTGAAACACTCGCATAAGCACATGAGAGGTCGGCGCGCGCGCGTGTGTGTGTGTGCGTGTGTGCTCGCGTTGCATACAGTAGATACATCAAGTGGCTCGTGTTCACAGAGGCTGCAGCCCCGGACTCGGGGACAGATCTATATTTAAGAGGGAGATACGCCGAGCGCTTAACCTTGGGAGAGAGGTGACTTTCGGTGAGTCATGGCGGTGTGGGAGTTTGGCGTTCGGCGAGGCTCTTTCTGCCGGCAGCCCGTCGGCGGGCGCGCGGACCTCGCTTCGCTTTCGCTTTGCCGAGGTTTTTGTTTTTTTTCCCCCCTTTTTGAACGCGACCTTGGGGCTCGAGGTAAAACGCTGCATGTTTTAACGCGTGTTCAAAGTTTCATGCTCTGCGGCGAGCGGGCGCGAGGCCCCGCCCTCCCCGACCACCCGCTGCCACCGTTGCCGCCACCAACGCCGCCGCTCAAGGTTCGCGTCTCACAGGTGAGGCTGGAGTTTGGAATTTTGAAGCGGCGGGTAAACAAACATGCAACTCATCGAAGTCAGGGGTTGCTATGCGAGTGTGTGTGTGTGTGTGTTCGTGCGCGCATGCATGCGTGTGTGTGTTGAAAGCTCATCACTTCTGTTTTTTTTTTTTTTTTATGGAAGGTGAAAGATGAAGTCAACGGCAAACAGCTGTTCTCGACCGCGGCGCCAGAATAGATGAACTCTTCTCTGGTTATCTATAACTTAAATATCTATAATTATCAATAAACTAGTAACGATGATAAATTTGACGGCAGCTGGTGGGTCATTTTCTACAGGTTTTGTTTCCATTTATCCATCAGTTTATCAATTAAAGGCTGGAGTGGCAGCATACCATACTGTTTATAATAATATGCTAAAACTTTACAGGTGTGCAGTTATTAGCACGATCGTTAGCGCGGACGCTAGTCGGCCATGTTTCCCTCATGACCAGTCAGAGGTTTGACTGTCCATGCACGTTTACGCGAATGCGAGAATCAGTTAATCAACAAATAACGCGCAGATTTCACACCAAAAAAAAACTTACCTCCATGTTAAAATGGTGATTATGATTATTATTAATTCCAAATACATGAGGACAGTTTAAGGTAAGAAAAAATGGTTTTTAGTCATTGTTTCTGGTGTTATTTCAAAGAAAATCTGTATGATTTGATGGTCCCATAACTTATTCATACATACAAGTTACATCACTGCAGCACAAATACAGCCCAGAATGTCCTTAAGAAAATTATGTATACTACTTTATTGTGCATTATGGAGTTGATGGTACACTGGGGTTATTAGAGGAATGAGTCCAGGTGAACCAGAAATTACAATAACCACCCTTAATCCCAGCCTATTAAAATAATTCTAATTAATTCAGGAAAACTGGTTCACCACCACTCTTCTACTTTGCTGCTAAAATGGCATAAACCTCTATTTTGGGATCTGAGGGTCGGAATTGTTCTTGTTCTAGCTGGTAGCCCAAGAAAGTGAAGTGTTTGGAAAATATTTATTAGCATTTTTTTTCTCCCCCCAAGTCGCTTAGCAACCCTCCCAGGCCCGTTTTACCGTAAAGGCCAGAATATGGCAGCACGTCAAACCAGTCCTGCAAACGGCAGCGAGGTTGCTCTGGTCTATCCGCTGTTGTTTAGCCTCCCTGATCAGCTTCAGTGTGTTTTTACCCTAAAACTCATAATACGAGAGCACACCAAACTTCTGGGGCGCCCGATTTGACCCCGCCGGCACTCGACGGCCAGCTTGACCGCCACCGTCCGGACCGCGGCGGTTCGGTCGAAGCATTTAACTCATAAAAGCTCAGTTGCAATTCGCTCGTGAAGCAAAACGCCTGATTCTGTAGTTGTACACAGGTAACTCCGCCTCCCCTCCATGTTTTTAATTGGCTATAATTAAACATCAGCTGTCTTCTTGTGCTATTTGCAATTTTTTTTTTTTTTGTTTTTTTCCTCAAAAATCTGATAATTTATCTATTAAATAAAAATGGCCACATGGGCGGGACATCTGCTGTGATGAGAAATTTGTCATTATAATTTTTTACCCCCCCCCCAGCCTCAGATGCGCGGCGACAGAACGGCGCCGAGCACAATTCTTCATGTGTGCTGCTGGCTCGCCGCTCCTGCTTTTTTTTTTCCTTTTTTCCTTTTTTTTTTTTAAAAGTCTGCGACTTTGCCAGAAGCCCGCGCGCGCACACACACACACTCCTCTGTTGTTTTGGCTGTGCAGCGCTAGGTAGCGTTAGCGTCACCCCGGCAGAGGAGCCGAGGATAAAGCATGTGTCTCAAGTGGAGGAATGCCAGTCAGCCAGAATCCCGCTTTTTCCCTGCAGCATCTCCGGCATCTAATCCATGACCACAGACATCCCCCTCATTACCGCCAAATTACATGCAAATTTCCCCCAAATAAATGAGTTTTAAGTACTTGACAACCTGTCAGCCTGTGGAATATTGAAACGTCCTGACGGCTAGATAAACAATCAACAATAATCACTCTATGCAAATTTGATATTTCCTGCACAATTACGAGAGGAGAGGAGGGGAGAAAAAAAAAAAAAGACACCCACTATAAATAACTGGACACACAAAGGCATCTGGCATTTGTTCAGGTTCTGAACAGATACGGATGCAAATGAAAGATTCTTTAGGATGTAATTGATTCAAACGTGGCTGCGCCTCCTCTGCCTTCTTTTATTGTTCTCCTTTTCCCTCTCTCTCTTTCCCTGGCACTTGTTTTCTTCTCCCTCTCTCTTTATCTCGCCGCTTTCAATGTACGCAGATAATGGCTGATGTAAATGAGTGAATGAGAGAAAAAGCGAGGGGAGAGGAAGTCGCGTATGTGTGTGTGTGTGTGTGTATGTGTGTGTGTGTGAATCACCCCCTTCGTCTACCTCGTGTTTTTGTCTTTTTTTTTCCCGCGTCTGAGCCGCCGTACACAGAAAAAAACAACAAAAAAAAAACAACAAAACAACAAACAAACGCGCGCCGGTGTGAAGTGGATCGGAGACGACTGTGGAACCGAGTTCCGGGCCGGGAGACGGCGAGCTGCGGTCCGTCGCTGGTGATGGGAGATTACTGTGCGGCTCGTTCCCCCCCCCTCCCACCAGCTTTTCCCCCGCAACACCCAGAGATTAAGACTGACAAGAACATATCAAGTCATTTCAGGACAAGACGATCTTGCTCTCATCTCTCTTCCCTGGGCCTCTTTCTTTCTGAAAACACTCTTTTCTCGCTGCATCTCTCAGGCCGGCGCTTTTCTTTTCGTTTTTTTTTTTCTCCATGTCTCGTTTCCTTGTCCTGCTATTTATCTTCCTTCATCACAGCCTCTTGTCTCCGTTTTTTTTTCTTCATCTTCTGTCCATACTGGGGGGGCTCGGAGGTTGTTCTCGGAGGTGTGACGTGCGACTGCAAACCTCCAGGATCAGGACATCCAGTGGAGGAGGAAGAGGGGGCTGGCGGCTTCATCCCGGCCCGGCGCCGGTGCATCCCGCTGGGCCTCCCCATCTCCGGCGGCCCCCCGGCTTCAGGTTCATGTCAGGTGAGGACATGGGTTGGGTTTTTTCCTGAACATTGGCGCGATTCGTTTCGTGTCAATCGGACGAGGGCGCCGCAAAAGAGGGTCCTTTTAGGTTGTGAGGGGTGCATTGGCGTTGCAAGTGAGGTCAGAGGAAACACTGGATAATGAAGTCAATGCAATTTGATGTATGATGATTCTTGTGCTAAACCGCCAAATCCTTGGCGCAGGTGTAGAGAATCCGAGCTGAAGTCGCTCGCGGTGGTTCCCCAGCACCGGTGATGTCACCAGTGACGTCACCGGCGCCCGGAGGAGAGCAGCCGATACAGCACGCGCCAACAAATCCGACGCTTCACCCGACTGCATTCGCCCCCGACACGGGTTGTGCACGCGTGCATGAAAAAAAATGACGCAATTTCCCCCTCTAAGCGATTCCCTTAAACCAAAATCCTGAATAACTGTTGCTTGTGGATTTCGTACCGTAACAAGAGAGTTATTCAGATCTTCAGGCTGAGGGAATTCGGTTTTCAAGCTTAACGCCCGAACACGCGTCTGCGTCTGCACACGACGGCGTCGCTCAAATGCGTCCACGTGGCGCTTCTTCCTCTTAAATACTGCAGATTGTGCGGCGACAGAGTTTCATTTCACACAGCCACCTGACAGGAACCGGCCAATTGGCCTCTCTTTTTTTGTTGCCAAGATCGGCGAGCACGCCCGGGTCGCCTGGACGACCTTCGACCCGTAACGCCCTTCGCCGCTGCAGAAAGGTTAACAATTTCAGTGCAGAAATACGAGTCTGCAGCGCGTCCGTTCACCAGAGCGCGTCTCGGTCACGCGAAAGCGCATGAACTTCATCCCTGGTAATCCAGTCATGTAAGCATCTGAGGTTACCGTGGTTACCTAAATTCCTTTTTTTTGTCCTTTTTTTTTTTTTTTGGCAAACAGAAGGAGATGATCCCGAAGCCGAGACGCCGCTGGGAGATCAAGCTCCTGTCAGATGAGTGGCGGCGGCGGCGGGGTGGGGGGATGAAGCGTGGCGCTGATGGGATCCCTGAAAGGTGGACACCTGGGCTGGTGGGAGAGGGGGGAGGAGGAGGAGGTGGCGGCGGCGACGCCCGCGTTGACGAGCGCGGGCGTTATCAATCACAGGCTGCTCTATTAATTTCATCAAGGCCCCGCTGCCTGCTGACATTAAATGACACGCTGGTCGGTCCGATGGCGTCCCTGAGGTGGCGACGCGACCGGCCGCCGCTTTTGAAATGCAAATCAGGCTTTAACCTTAAACAGAGCCGCCCGGCCGAAATTATCTTTCTGCCTTCAAGTCAGGTGCTCCTCTCCCTCCGTGCTTTTTTTTTCCCTTCCTTCCTCCCTCCCCCTCCCCCTTTCCATCCCCTTCCCTCCCCCCTTGTTCATCCACCAGTTTGACCCCGGGGGTGGCGGAGATGGAGAGAGCATCTTTAGAAGAAGCGACAGATAAAGGCAAAGGTGGAGGAGGGCGGGTGGCGGTGGGGGGGGGGGGGGGGGGGGGGGGGGGGGGGGGGGGGGGGGGGGGGGGGGGGGGGCGGCAGTGCTGACACCAGCATTCTGTCCTGATGAAGGGGCAGAGGAGCGCCACCGCCAAGCCCGGGGATGAAGACGTCTCAAGGACAAGGAAACCTGGGAAGGAGGATGGCGGAAGGAGGGGGTGGCGGGGGGTGTCGGGGTCAGAGTGTGACCCCCTCCCCAGGATGACCACGCACAATCTGCTTCCCTCCGCCCCACCACGGCGAGAAAGTTCCACCTCAGAAGTGAGTAAAACTTACAACAGGAACAAATGGCGGGATGCCTTTCACAATAAAAGCCCCCCCACCCTCCTGAAACCTGCTTAGGGAGCCGCTCTGCAACGCCGTGGCTCATCCTGGCGTCTGGTTCCAGGAAAAAAAAAAACCCCTTCAGAAGAGCCGCGCTTTGCCATTAGAGCTGTCAATATTGTTGAGCAGGAGCGTGGGCCACGACGACGAGGGATTGGTTACCAATACTAGTGGATGGGGGGGGTGGACGGGTGGGGGGCTGCCATTGTTCACGGAAAGGCTTTTTTTTTTTCTTCCCTTCCTCCTTTCTTCTTTATCTGAGCAGACTGAACACATTAATTTTAATTGAGACATCAGACGAGAGTGAGACGGCGAGCGGGCGAGCGAGCGCTGCCTGGACAGGCGGCGGATACATGACAGAGAGGAAGGGGAAGGGGAAATATTCAGGAATAAAAGAAAAAGGAAAAAAAAAAAAGGATGAGGGAGGAAGAATGGAGGGGTGAAGAGAAGAGGTCCCCACGGCAACGCAAACAAACATATCATAAACACACGAGAGCTATCTCTCTCTCTCTCTCTTATCTCCCTGCCTCTCCTTACTCGCTCGCTCTCACTCTCTCTCACATTTTCATCCCTCGCGCTTCTTCCCGCCTTTTAAGAACAAAGCCAAGCGCAAACTCTCCACACGGCGTCTCAGCCG